>JAJOOR010008491.1:0-36231 GCA_036250505.1 Solanum acaule | reverse complement strand
GCTATTGATGATGTTGATGTTATTCTTGAAACACTCAAAGATTGTGGCTATTCACAAGATAGGTTTTACATCCACTGTGATGCTGCACTATGTGGTCTTATGACCCCTTTTATAAACAATGTGAGTTTCACTTCTTAATTCTAATTACAATTTCTTTAGTAATTTTGAGAGCAACATTCTAATAATTCTTTGTGCAATTATTTGAACAGATGATTAGTTTCAAGAAGCCAATTGGAAGTGTCACAATTTCTGGCCACAAGTTCCTAGGATGCCCAATGCCTTGTGGTGTCCAAATAACAAGAAAAAGCTACATCAATAATCTCTCAACAAATGTGGAATACATTGCTTCTGTGGATGCCACTATTTCTGGTAGTCGTAACGGTTTAACTCCAATTTTCTTGTGGTATAGCTTGAGCGCGAAAGGTCAAATTGGCCTGCAAAAGGATGTTAAAAGATGTCTCGACAATGCTAAATATTTGAAAAATCGTCTTCAAAAAGAAGGGATAAGTGTCATGCTGAATGAGCTTAGCATCATAGTTGTACTTGAAAGGCCTCGTGACCATGAATTTGTTCGTCGTTGGCAACTTTCATTTGTCAAAGACATGGCACATGTTATTGTTATGCCAGGCATCACACGAGAAATGCTTGACAATTTCATTAGTGAACTAGTGCAACAAAGAAAACAATGGTACCAAGATGGAAAAGCAGAGGCTCCTTGTGTTGCAGATGACATTGGTGCTCAAAATTGTGCATGCTCCTATCATAAGATTGACTACATTAGTTCTTAGAAAGCAACGAAGACAAATATAATCTGCCACTTCAAAATTGCAAATTTTTGGAGCTCTAATTTGCTTATTTATGTCTTCCATAAATAATGACATTCATTAATTCTTTATGACTTCATTTTTGTTTCCCACATTGAATGTGAAGTGTATCTCATTAATTGTACTACTAGATGACATAATTGCATCATTCTTTAATATAATAATAACTTACTGTTAATTTATATTTGAAATTTAGATTATACATGATACAAACATCGATATCATTTAATGAGTACGAAAATACTATATATGTGCTTTACAAAGATAAAAGGAGGTCTTCGACTGAAAAGAGTGAGTGATATTGATGATAGTTAGACCTGATGTTCCTCCAAGAATTTGCTTAACATATATAATTTCATCTCTGGCTTTCAGTTGGCGCACATTTGAGAACGATGGTGAAACAGTTCGACCACTGCATCACATTAAGGCCATGATCTCCGAGTGTAATGCGCCATTAACATTTATCTTAGCTGCAAAGCCGGCTACCCAGTTACCCATACTGTCCCTTAAAACTCCCAACTTATTAGTAACACATTGTAAGAGTAACATTTTTAAATAATAATTCGTGAGTTAAAAGAAAAAAAAAAGACCAATTCAAAGGTTGACTTGTGTGTGTGAAAAGGTTCAGCACGGACCAATTCACGAATCTATAGTTAACTATTATTGACATTTGGAGTTGCATGTTTGGATTCACAGAAATACTTTATTCTATTATTATTACTTTTTTTCAACTGGGTTAAAATTTATCTCGTCATTTACTTTACTTTTAAAGTTAAATTCATCCCCTTATTTTAAACAATAGACATTTTACTCCTCTTATTTCCTCTTAGTTTTTTTAAATGCATATTCTTCCATTCTTGACTATGCTATTACTCTTATACTTTATCTTCCAAATTGTGCATGCTCATACCATAAGATTGGTTACTAATGTCCTTAGAAAGCAAGGAAGACGAGATATAATCTGCAACTTTAAAATTGCAATTTTTTAGAGCTCAATTTTGCTTATATGTCTTCCATAAAGATACATTTTATTAATTCTTTACGACTTCATTTTTATTTCCCACATTGAAAGTGAATTGTATACCTTATTGTACTACTGGACGATACAATTGTATTTTTTACGATCTTTGTGTAGCATTCATTTACTTTTAATTTATAATTGGAACAAGAATATACCTGATGGAAATTGAAATGCTGCATACATATTATAGGAAACAACAACCCTAAGTGATCATAACGATAGTTTAATTTTAACAATACGATACAATAGAATTTAAGTAATAATGAAAACAAATGATGTATTTAAACTAACAATACAATACAATACAATACAACCATCCAAACAAGGTGTCAGGTGATTAAAAGAACTTTGAATGACATTGTAATCTAGCTTTTTAGAAAATACATATACCCGCAACTCAATATTTACCTCTTGTACAATTCTTGAAGTTTAGGAATTCCAATTGTTCAAAGTTTAGCTTTAACTACAAATTGGTCGGGCTATAGTGTAAAGTAAACCCCAATGTTATATTCATTAATCATAAAAGAGGTATTTATACAAGAGTTCATATATAAACAATTGCAAAATAACCCTTAATAGAGACTTTAACTAATACCATACTTATCACTCCCCCTCAAGTTGAACTAGGTATAAGGTTTAACTTGTCATGCAAATCATAGAAACGATCCTTCAAGAGAGGTTTGGTAAGAATATCCTCAAGTTGGTCATGAGAAGAAATATATTGAACCTGAAGTTCCTTTTTCTGGACAAGATCTCGAATAAAGTGAAAATCGATCTTCATATGTTTGGTGGGAGAGTGAAACACCGAGTTAGCGGTAAGATAGGTCGCACTTAAATTATAACACCACAAGAATGGCATAGAACCAGAAGAAAGATTAATTTCTGTTAGATCGAGAAAGATTTTGATAATTGACAAATAGAGGAACAAATGAAAGGAATCGGTTGCGCCGACATGTTCCTTTCAGACCGAATTCGACTGGGATAAGAAGAACGTCAACCACGCGAATTAAAAGTTATAAAGCGGTGAAAGAGTTGCTTTTTCGACAAGAAACCAGTGCTAAAAGGTTTCCTTTCATAAATAAATCCTTATGAAGTAGGAAGCATAAGCAAAGAAGGAAGTATAATGACGTGAATGTGGTTTCAAATCTGGAATGAAGTAGGAAGCATGATCAGATGAGGAAATCAAGTTCAAGTCAAATAAGGAGAACAAAGAAGATAGTCGAGTTCAACTTGAAGAAAGAAGACTGTGAGGAGTTCAAATCTATAAATAGGGCAATATTTTTGTCGGAGAAAATTGCGCACTTAAACAGAGAGTTACAAGCAGAATACAATCAAATAGAGGGAGTTCATATTTGAGTGATTTCTGATTAAAAAGTGCAGCCAACGCAATTAAGGAAACAAGAATTGAAGAACTGATTCATAGGCTTATGTTTTATAGTTCTTAAGTCAAGTTTGCTTGTATTGAGTTTTTATCGAGTTGTATCTTTAATTCTTTCTAGATCCAGTGAAGTATAAACTGGAGTAGGAATAGAGTCAGTTCTTAGGATTGCAAGAGTTGTCATCTGAATTCATAACCTAAACTAGGGTCGACGATCTAGTTGGTTGTTGGCATCTAGGAATTAGAGTTTATAATTCCTTAGGTTACATAAGTTTGTAATCTTTTGTTGAGGCTCAGAGTTTAATGAAATGGAGTTAAATCCTGCAGAAGTGTAGGTCATGATTTTTTTACCCTTTATGAGCCGGGGTTTTCCGCGATAAAATAGTGTCATTACTTTATTTACTTTACATAACGTAACTGTTGTAATCTGCAAAGGAACAAATAGAATATACTTGTTCCTTAGGCAAATCTGGGGGTCAGTATTCCAACAAGTGGTATCAGAGCGGATTATCTTTGTAGAGTCTAATAACTCAAGATAAGATCACTATGAATTCTGCACCGCCTCTTGGACACAGTGAAGGTCAACACATCAACATACCACCACTATTCAATGGACATTACTACGCATGGTGGAAGACGAGAATGGATGATTTTATACAAGCCCATGACTATAAATTATGGATGAGAGTTACTGATGGTCCTCTTATTCCTATGATGAAGGATGATGAAGGGAAAGTCATCCCAAAGCCCAAGGCTCACTATGGAGAAGTTGATTATAAAACGCTCGCAAAGAATGCTAAAGCTAAGTGCATCCTTGTATGTGGACTTGGACCTGACGAGTTCAATCGCATCTCTAGTTGTACTACATCGAAACAAATTTGGGATACACTAGTCAATGCACATGAAGGAACTCCCCAAGTAAGAAAATTTAGAATTTCTAGACTATCTTCTGAATATGAAGCATTTAAGATGGAGAGTGGTGAATCACTTCAAGATATGATTACTGGATTTACTACTATTGTGAATGAGCTGGTGTCTTTGGGAAAAATATATACTACTGAGGAACAGGTGGATAAAGTGCTAAGGACTCTACCTAAGTCGTGGAAGATCAAGGTCACTACAATTAGAGAAACAAAGGATTTGACAACCATGAGCTTGGATGAGCTTGGATGAACTTGTAGGAAATCTAAAGACTTACGAGATGAATGTTGATAACACAAAAATGAGTAAAAGAAGCAAAGATTTGATTTTTTATTTCAAGGCAACTGAGAGTGATGAATCTGATCTGGATGATGAGGACATAACCGTGATCAACAAAAAACTCAGAAAGCTTCTCAAGAAAGGTGGAAACTATGAGAAAAAATTGCCCCCGAGCAAAGAAAAAGAATCTGACATTGCTATGTATGTTGCTTGGGGAACAGGTTCAGACAACTCAATTGAAAATGATACAGAAGATGTTGATTTGATGGCCATGGAGGACTTTGAACCAGACTCTGAATTGGACATTGAGAAAAGGGAGGTAAATCTTCTTGACCTTAAAAATAAACTAAAATGTTTTTCAAAGAAAAAATTATCTTCCCTTATTCTAACTCTCATAGATAATTTTCAAGAGTTGAATGAAAATAGAGATCAGTTATTGACATCCTTGACCAGTTTAAAATTTGAATATATTGATCTTGAAAAAATTAATTATGATCTCAAGAAAGAAAATCAATTCCTAAAGGAACAGGTACAACAACGTGATTCCTGCACTTTGGCTCTCAAATCTGAAATTTTGAAATAAAGTGTTACTAGGAATGGGAAAGAAATAAATAGTGGTGACCAAATCAGATGTGACCAAGATCTAAAGAGGTTAAAAGATGAACTATTTTCTGAAAGGGAAAAATCTAGAAGAATAAATCTTGACCTGGCTAGAACTAAGTATGAGCTTGAGAGGGCAAACAAATGGACTTAGTCCTCAATTATTGTAACTCAGCTCAGTAATAGAACACATAACACTAAAGCTGGAATAGGTTTTGTTAAAGAAGTCCTTAAGATAACCTCTTATTTGTGCACACATTGTGGTAGTATTAGTCACTCAAGGGGTACCTGCCCAATAGTTATAACTCAAATGAATAAAAACTTCAAAGCTGCCTCAAATAGAAAAATCAACCTTGTTAAAAAAAAGGAATCACGTCAAAGGAACAGGTTGGGGTAAAAGAAAAAATTTAAAAATGTTTTACCAATATGGATTAATAGAGATCTCATTCATCCTTTTTATCAATACAAAGGACCCAAGCTAGTCAGGGTTCCTAAATCTAACCTTTGAATTTGCAGCAAAAGTGAGAGGAAGAAAGCAACATTCATACATGAACACTTGTTGCTCCAGACACATGATTGGAACTAGATAAAATTTCTCTCACCTGCAGAATAAATGATGGAATAGTAGTTTAGGTGGTGAAAATTCTTTTTGGTCAAATCAAAGAAGTTGGAAAAATAGGAGAAACAAACCTGCATGATAATGATGAGTTGTCAAGAATCTCCGAATAAATTATGAAGAAACATGTGAAAGAAACAGGTCCAACCTATGCAGTATCTCACAATTACAAACATGAAAAGTCTTATGAGGCACACTCAGATGATCATAGTATGAAAATTATGATTCCATCAAATAAGAAGGGTGATCAACCTAGAGAAACACTTTTAAAGGAACATGTTGAAACTTGGGGATGATTAAAATCACATGAGTATCCCTCAGTGGCTAATGAACACTGTGCATACTGCCTTTTAATCTTGAATTTTATGCTCAGTCTTGTACATTTAGTTGTATGTCTCTATACCACTTTTAAAGTCAAGCTACTCATGCACTATAACATTGTATTTGCATATGTCACAGGAGAGAGGCTTAGTAAATTGGAGCAAAATTCCGCATTATCTAGAGATCTAAGGTATGTGCACTACAATTATTCATAACTAAATATAAAATCAATGCACATGTACTTGTTCCTTCCACTTGTCCTAAAAGATATATTCATGTCTTATGCTCAATTTTTGGCGTTTTCTAAAAAGAATCTAATCACACTTTCTTGTGATAAAATATAACCAGATCTCTACCCAAGATAAAACCCTTCATCTCAAAGGACTCTCAATACTACTAAACAAATATCTTATTAAAAGCCTATTTAAACCTTTATCCTAGTTTGTCTCTACAACTCACACCCTTCTCTTTCATAAACTTCTTAACCAAGAAATCCTCTTTTTCTAAAATTGTGGAATAAAGTGTTCTTCAAGAAACATGTTCATGCTTGATTAATTATAATTTATGGTTCTTAATGACATTCTTGGAGATTCTAAGCGTGATGGTCTATCTGATGTTATGGTTGAGATGACTTCGGTGGCTGACACCTCTACTTTGGTGCCTTATAAAATAGAGGTGTGGTGTAGAAAGTAGGTAGTGCTGGTTCTTAGGGGGAATCTGTATATGGTGTGTCTAAAATTACTAAGGAAGTTTTAGAGGATGTACCATGAGGGGGAATATTTTAGGGACCCTACAATTGAACAAAGCTCAGTTGTTAGGCTCAACTCGGGTGCATCTAGTGAGGGGGAATCAATAGGGGACCCCTATGTCGAACCTAGTTCTTCTATTGGGATCCATATAAACTGGGACTTAGGATTGATGTAAAAAATTATTATAGTTAGTGTTGCACCTGATAGTACCACGTCTAGGGAACAAATTGAGAGAACATGTTCCTCTACAAATGATGTTGAAGAAAACTTGTTCCTCTTACTGACACAATTGAAATTAAAGATGACTCTATTGAAATTAGAGTTGTGAACTTTGGGAAGCGACAGTAATCTTAAGCAAGGTGATTACTGATTTTGGGAGTTAGAGATGAGTGAACCATTGTTTCTCCGGAGGGTACATGATTGATTGAACCAGATCCTTAAAGGTGATACAAAACGAAAAAAATAAGCTGAAATTGAAGTCATATGTGTCACTCACCAGAATGTCATGGACCAGCTGTATATGAACAATGATCTTGAACATGTAGGCCTGCTAAAGAGAAATAAAACACAAAGCTCAAGGCTGAGCTTGCATAGACCAAGGTTACCTTTGAAATTGAGAAGACTACTAATTTTGTAGATATTTTTTATGCTGCTGAAAAAGGACTTTTATTTACCCTCTCATGCCCGATCTTTTGCTATTGCCTAGCATCTCTAGCCTGTGACTTCCCAATTATTATTTTTCATCACCAGTGCTTGATTCTATCTTTAATTTTGATTATATTTGTGTTGTATATGTTTTTTGATTAATGCTAATGTTTGGTTTGAGTTTCAGGTTCATGTTTATCTCTTATGTTTGTGCAAATGCTTTGTTATAGCTAACTGAGTTCTTGATTTTTAAGTATATGTGTAGGTGATAACCCAGAGGCCATGAGTATTGAATTTGCTTATCTTAGTGTGGTGTATGCCTTCACGGTGTTTTATGATGTCAAAAGGGGGAAGTGCATGCTTGTGTAATATTTATAACCCAATTGGTCTAACTTGATCCCCTAATGTGTTTGCTTTGTATGTTGTGCTTTAAGAAACTGACATAACACAGATTGATCTATTCACACAAGAAGCAATGGTTTATCCTCATCAAAAAGGGGGAATTTGTTAGATCGAAAAAGATTTTGATAATTGAAAAATAGAGGAACAGATGAAAGGAACCGGTTGCGCCGACATATTCCTTTCAGACCGAATGCGATTGGGATAAGAAGAACGTCAACTACGCAAATTAACAGTTATAAAGCGGTGAAATGGTTGTTTTTTCGACAAGAAACCAATTCTAAAAGGTTTCCTTTCATAAATTAATCCTTATGAAGTAGGAAGCATAAGCAAAGAAGGAAGTATAATGACGTGAATGTGGTTTCAAATCTAGAATGAAGTAGGAATTATGATCAGATGAGGAAATCAAGTTCAAGTCAAATAAGGAGAACAAAGAAGATAGTCGAGTTTAACTTGAAGAAAGAAGACTGTGAGGAGTTCAAATCTATAAATAGGGCAATATTTTTGTCGGAGAAAATTGCGCACTTAAACAGAGAGTTACAAGCAGAATACAATCAAATAGAGGGAGTTCATATTTGAGTGATTTCTGATTACGAAGTGCAGCCAACGCAAGGAAATAAGAATTGAAGAATTGATTCATAGGCTTATGTTTTATAGTTCTTAATTCAAGTTTGCTTGTATTGAGTTTTTATCGAGTTGTATCTTTAATTCTTTCTAGATCCAGTGAAGTATAAGCTGGAGTAGGAATAGAGTTTTCAAGTTGGGGCGACTTAAAGACTTGGAAACACAAACCTTGGGGGGTTTGTGTTGGAATTTAGGAATTAGAGTTAGTTCCTAGGATTGCAAGAGTTGTAATCTGAATTCATAACTTGAACTGGGGTCGACGATCTAGTTGGTTGTTGGCATCTAGGAATTAGAGTTTATAATTCCTTAGGTTACATAAGTTTGTAATCTTTTGTTGAGGCTCAGAGTTTAATGAAGTGGAGTTAAATCCTACAAAGGTGTAGGTCGTGGTTTTTTACCCTTTATGAGTAGGGGTTTTTCGCGATAAAATATTGTGTCATTACTTTATTTACTTTACATAACGTAACTGATGTAATCTGCAAATGAACAAATAGAATATACTTGTTCGTTAGGCAAATCTTGGGGGTCGGTATTCCAATAATTTATTTCTACAAAAGACGAATCCATAGAATTTCACTGGTGGCAGTAACAAGAGAGCGATATTCAGCTTCAATAGTGGAGCGCAAGACAGATCATTGTTTGCGAGAACACCAAGAAACAAGTGATGAACCTAATAAAATTGCAAAACCAGTAGTAGACTTATTGTCACGCCCCGAGCCTACACCCTGGATGTGGGTGGCACTCGAGAACTATTGTTGTCCCAAGCGAACCCTTGTCCTAGCTTACTACTCAGCGGAAGACTTAAATAACAAGAAAATAGTCTCAAAAGATAAACTCATGAAATAACTTAGAATGTCTTAAAAGAAACATTCGACTAGCCAAGATGGCAACACAAGTTTCAACATAAGCCAATAACAAGATAAGGACAAATGAACTACTAACTGTCTATGAAGCCTCTAAAACTATGAGGGATGTCGAGACAAGACCTCCGATCATCATAACAACTGAAAACTACTAAGCAATATAAACAGGGATCCTCCGGAAAGCAAGGACGCTCACCACAAGACTCTGAATGCTCGACTGGATTAACGAAGCACTGGATGCTGATCCCGGTTACCTGTATCTGCATCATAACAACGATGCAGGCCAAATGACTTCAGTACATTAAATGTACGAGCATGCGAGGGGAATTCTAAAACAAGACACAAGCTTGAAAGGAACTAAAAGAACACACCTGGACTCAACTCAACTCAACTTAACTCAATATAAAGTAATAATATCAATGCAATATAAAGAAAAGCTTTTAAAACATGGATAACAACTCTGTGTAATTAGAAATACAATAGTAACTCTGTATGTATGCAAAGATACAGTATAAACTCTGTGTGTATATAAAAATACAATTAACGTTATGTATATGAGAACACAAAATACTTATGTGGGAGTTTCATTTCTTGTTTAAATGTGAAAACATTTACTCTTTGGGAATACATAGTCCTGATATACTCTTTTGAAGATATGAACTTCAATATTTACTCTTTACTTAACTCAAAACTCAAGTCTTAAAACAAAGTTAAAACATTTGTAAGAGACTTTTAGAAGACTCTATGAATTTCTGTTGACCTGACTCTTAACTTTCCTTGAATTAAATTATGGATTCAAGGCTCATGATCTCATGATATGGATGATTTCATGTTGTTTAGATATACCTTAGAGTGTAGAAATCGACTAGAAATCATAGGTACATTTCAAGGGAACTCGAACGGAAAGAAGTGGGAAAGGGTAGGGGACCTGGCAACCCTAGCGCTCTGAGTGGCGCAGGGCGCCAGACCCAAAACTACAAACACTGGCTTGGGGCGCATTGGCTTGTGTGGCACCCTATAGGTCAAACTACAAACACCTATGTGGGGCGCTCTGAGTGGCGCGGCGCCCCACCTCTTTTCCCCAGATTTTTGACGAATTCTCTTTGTCGTTTTTCAACTCTAAATCATCTAGATTCAATTGGTTCTTTCCCCAAACACTTAAATTCGAATGCATAACCAAAATACGTAAGAATCAACTCAAAATGACATCTAATTTCATGAATTTAAATCAAGAACTCCTCAACAACTTCAACAATCTAAAACCCAGTAGAAACTTCAACATAATCCATCAAGAACAAAATTTCTATACTTGCAAAACACAATTTTCGCTGAATAAAATGATGATTGACATGTGGGTGAACGAACCCAACGCTATGTGATCTCACATACCTCATAGGGATAGCCCTTGGCAAAATCCACAACTAAATCTTCAAGAACGTGACGGTTCTAAGCTTTTTCTCCTCTTTTCTCCTCTTCTTTTCTCTTCTCTCAAAACCCTAACTAATTTTTATAAAGCGTAAACTAAATCCAATCAGTTTAGACCCCAACTTAATTACCAAAAATGAATTTAATTAATTGGGTAGTGAAAATACTATAATACCCTTCTAAAATTCGGTTTTGACTTTCCTTATCTAGACAGCCAACTTCAAACGGGTAAATCTCCTTCATACGAATTCGAATTTGAGCAAACTCAGTAGAGTTAGAAAGATAATTCAAAGATCTTTTGTACGATATCCTTCAGCACACCTAACTCCTCCTATGCTAGGAGTTATGGTCGTTTGAAATTGACTCAAAACTCAAACTTAGGTTAACTTTGTCAAACTTTCCAAAAAAAATTATTTCCAAAAACGGTTTCTTTCTAATTCTAGTTCTTTCAAATAGAGAGGTGTTACAATATCTCCCCCTTGGGAACATTTGTCCTCGAATGAGATTACTCTTAGGCTATGGTGTAATATCTAACATCTAACTCCAACACCCAACAAGCAAAAATGTAAATACAACATGCCAACTTAGAATAAATGCCAAGAAAAGGATTAGTACCTTAATTTGGAACTTCTCCATATTCGAAGAGATGTGGGTATCTCTTCTTCATATCCTCCTCAGATTCCCAATTAGCTTCCTCAACAAACTGATTTGTCCATAAAACTTTGATTGATGCTACTTTCTTTGTCCTCAACTTGTGAACTTGGCGGTCTAGAATCTGAAAAGGAATCCTCCCATAAGATAAGTTATCTTTGATACCAATATCTTCAGTAGGTATGATAAGTGAAGGATCACTCATGCACTTTTTCAACGTGGAGACGTGAAATACCGGATGAACCGTTGCTAACTCTTCTAACTCATAAGCTACATTGACAATCCTCTTGGATATTTGTAAGGACCAATATATCGGGGACTAAGTTTCCCCTTCTTACCAAATCTCATAACACCCTTCATGGGTGAAACTTTCAAGTAAACCCAATCATCTACTTCAAACTCTAAGTCTCTTCTCCTAACATCGATATAGGATTTCTGACGACTTTACGCCATTTTCAACCTCTCTTGAATAACTTTCACCTTCTCCATAGCTTGATGAACTAAGTCTGGTCCCATCAACCCAGCTTCACCAACTTCAAACCATCCAATAGGAGATCTGCATCTTCTCCCAATAAAGAGCTTCATAATGAGTCATTTGGATGCTAGAATGGTAATTATTGTTGTAGGAAAACTCAATAAGAGGTAGGTGATCATCCTAATTACCCTCGAAATCAATCACACAGGCCCTCAACATATATTCTAAAGTCTGAATAGTGCGCTCTACTTGACTATATGTCTGAGGCTGAAAAGCAGTACTCAAGTTCACGTTTGAACCCAAGCCTTTCTGGAATGACTTTCAAAACTGTGTAGTAAATTGTGCTTCTCTATCTGAAATAATCGATATCGAACTCCCATAAAGTCTGACTACCTCTTGAATATACAACTTAGCATAATCTTCTGCTGAATGGGTAGTCTTTACCAGTAAAAAGTGGGTTGATTTAGTCATTCTATCAACAATCACCCAATTAGAATTATGCTGCCTTCGAGACTTTGGTAAACCTGTGATGAAATCCATATTGATCTTCTCCCACTTTCATTCCGAAAGTTCTATATTCTGAGCCATACCACCGGGCCTTTGGTGCTCTACTTTAACTTGTTGACAATTCGGGCATTTACCACGAACTCAACAATACTTTTCTTCATACTATTCTACCAATATACTTCTCTCAAGTCACGATATATCTTTGTGGTACCTGGATGGATAAAATATCTGGAGTTATGTGCTTCCTCCATGATCCTCTCCTGAAGTTCATCCACCCTTGGTACACATAACCTACCTTGATAGCTCAATACACCATCTCCCCCTTGTTCAAAAGCCATTACTTTTTGTTTATGAACATTTGCCTTCAATTCAAGCAAAATAGGATCTTGGTCTTGTTTCTCTTTCACTTCTAACACTAATGATGATTCAGCCCCATCCATCACCACTACTCCTCCTTCTATGGAATCCATTAGTCGAAAACCTAATCGTACAAGTCTATGCACATCTTTTGCTAACTCTTTCTTATCTTCCTCAAAATGGGCGGTACTACCCATATATAATCTAATTAAGGTATCAACAACAACATTAGCCTTACCTGAGTGATAAAGAATACTCATGTCATAATCCTTGAGTAACTCTAACCACCTTCGTTGTCTAAGATTAAGTTACTTCTGACTAAACACATACTGAAGGCTCTTGTGATCGATGAACACATCCACATGAACACCATAAAGATAGTGATGTTATATTTTCAAAGCATATACTACAACAGCCAACTCTAGATCATGGGTTGGGCAATTCTTCTCGTGAACTTTCAACTGTCTGGAGGCATAAACTATAACTTTACCATTCTGCATTAACACACAACTTAGTCCAACTCGGGACGCATCACAATATATAACAAAACCTTGTGTACCTTCTGGTAACGTCAATACTAGGCAGTAGTCAACCTCTTTTTCAATTCCTGAAAGTTTTTCTCACAAGCTTCAGACCATTGTAACATCACTATTTTCTGAGTCAACTTTGTCAAAGAAGATGAAATAGATGAGAACCCCCTCGACGAAACTTCTATAATATCTAGCCAACCCCAAGAAACTCCAAATATGAGTTGGAGATGTGGGTCTACGCCAATTCTTCACTGCCTCTATTTTCTGTGTATCAACTCTAATTCCATCACCGAAAATAATATGGCCTAAGAATGCCACAAACTCAAGCCAGAACTCACACTTAGAGAACTTAGCATACAACTCTCTATCCTTTAGAATTTGGAGAACTACTCTGAGATGACTAGCATGATCTTACTCATTCCTCGAATAGATTAGTATGTCATCAATGAATATAATAACAAACATATATAAATAAGGCTTAAATACTCTATTCATAAGGTCCATGAATGCTGCAGACGCATTGGTCAAACCAAATGACATAACTAGGAACTCATAATAACCATAACGGGTCCTGAAAGCTGTCTTTGGAATATCACATTCCCTTACTCTCAACTGGTGGTAGCCTGATCTCAAGTCTATTTTTGAAAAATAAGTGGCACCCTGAAGTTGATAGAAGAGATCATCAATTCTCGAAAGAAGATACTTATTCTTGATAGTAACCTTGTTCAACTAACGGTAATCTATACACATTCTAAGAGAACCATCTTTCTTTCTCACAAATAATGAAACCTTTCTCTAGGAGATCTTTCAACTGCTCTTTTAACTCTTTCAACTCTGCTAGTTCCATTCTATATGGCGGAATAGAGATAGGATGAGTATTGGGAAGAATACCTATACTGAAGTCTATTTCTCTCTCAGGAGAGACTCTAGAAAGATCATCTGGAAAGACTTCTGGAAACTCTTTTACTACTGGAACTGATTGAATAAGAGGTATCTCAACACTAGAGTCATTAACTCAGACTAAGTGATAGACACACCCCTTGGAAACTAACTTTCTCGCCTTAAGGTACGAAATAAAATGACCCTTAGGCACTGTTGAACTACTTTTTCACTCTATAACTGGTTCACTAGGAAACTGGAACTTGACTACTCGAGTTCTACAATCTATTGATGCATAACAGGCATGAAGTTAGTCCATACCTAGAATGACATCAAAATCTACCATATATATCTAACTCAACTAAGTCAGCCATGGAACTCTTGTGATTGGCGAAAATAGTACAATCACGATAGCCTCCCTCAGCTAGAATAGACTCACCAACAGGTGTAGACACATTCAAGGGCTCAAGAAGTTGCTCAGGAAGAACATCAAAATTCATCACAACATAAGGAGTTACAAAAGATAAACTCGCTCTTGGATCTAGCAAAGCATAAACATCGAAATTAAAGACTTGAATCATATCAGTGACAACATCTGGCGAATCATCTTGCTCGTGGCGACAAGTGATAGCTTAAAGACGGTTTCCTCCTCCGCCTGTTCCTGAAATAGCTCCTCTAGGTGCAGCTCTGTCTAGTGGAGCAACTAAAGAAGACTGGGCTCTATTGCCCCCATTACCATTACCCTGCCTATTCTTAGGACACTCTCTCATTAAATGACCGTTCTGACCAGACTTGAAGCAAACAATGGAGTCATCATGACACTCTCCTGAGTGGCTCCTACCACACTTAGCACATGTCGGAGTCTGAGTACCCCTTTATGCCATACTACCATGAGAATGTGCAGGTCTAGCTCTTAAATTCTGGGTATCCTGATTCTGGAACTCACCTTTATTTCTTGGTGCAAGTGCACTAGCAGATGATGGAGCAGGTCCCTTTTGTTCTGTTAGAAGGAAGACCGGTTCGCCTTACCCTTTTGCTGCCCGGACTAATTTCCTGATGTTTTTGCCCTCTTATTCTTAAAATTTTCTCTATCCATCGGTTTGTCCTCCTCAACTTGTTGCACATGGATCATTAGCCTTGTTATATCCATATCCCCTATAAACATAGCTGCCTTGCCTTCTTTTCTTGACAGATAAGACAACCCAGCAACGAATAAACTCATCATGCTCCTCATGTTAGCAACCATCTCTAGAGCATAGCGGGAAAGTTGTGTGAACTTCAGACTGTACTTATGAACACTCATATACTCCTACTTAAGGGTGAAAAACTCTCTTATCTTTGCCTCTCACAACTCACGAGGAAAGAAACCCCCCATGAAACCACTCTCAAACACAGCCCAACTCACTATTGACGCATCATCAACCCTATTATTTTTCCATTGGTCGAACCATATCCTACCAACACTCTTCAATTAATATGCAGCTAGTTCCACTCGTTCAGCATCGGCAACATGCATGATCTCAAAAACCTTATGAAGCTCCTCAACAAAGTTTTTCGGGTCCTCAGTGACACTTGAACCTGTGAAGCTTGGAGGATTCATCCTTAAAACTCACGGACTCTAGAAGTATCAGCAACTTCCTGTCGATTCTCTCTCTATCCAACTTGATTGATCACAGCTTGACTTAACATCCGGATAGCGTCACGGAATTTAGAATTGGTGACCTATCATTGGCATTGTACTTCTGGTGCATTTGGTACCCCTTGATCTTGTGGTTCAACATTTCTCCTAGCGGGACGACCTCAGATAGCTCTTCATGGAGGCATGATCTGAAAGACACGCTCAAGCACGAGTTAGAAAGAAAATTTTATAGAGATACACTCTATCGCACGAAATGAGTATGAAAGAAGTGAGATAGTTCCTAAAATGTTGCAGCCCCCTAATTATAAATATGGCGTGCTTCACACTAATAACTAGGACTCTACAGACACGGTTTTATAGACTCCCTAGGACTCTTGAAACCTGGCTCTGATACCAAGTTTGTCATGCCCTGAGCCTACACCACGGACGTGGCTGGCACTCGAGAACCATTGCTGGCTCCAAGGGAACTCTTAGCCTAGCTTACTACTTAGCGGAAGACTTAAATAACAGGAAAATAGTCTCAAAAGATAAACTCATGAAATAATTTAGAATGTCTTAAAAGAAACATTCAACTAGCCAAGATGGAAACACAAGTTTCAACATAAGCTAATAACAAGATAAGGACAAATGAACTACTACCTGTCTATGAAGCCTCTAAAACTATGAAGGATGTTGGGACAATATCCCCGATCATCCTAACAATTGAAAACTACTAAGCAATATAAATAGGTATCCTCCGAAAAGCACTGAGGCTCACCACAAGACTCTGAATGCTCGACTAGATCAACGAAGTGTTGTATGTTGATCCTGGTTACCTGTATCTGCATCATAACAATGATGCAGGCCAAATGGCGTCAGTACATTGAATATATGAGCATGCGAGGGGAATTCTAAAACAAGACACAAGCTTGAAAGGAACTGAAAGAACATATCTGGGCTCAACTCAACTCAAATTAACTCATTTAAATATAAAGCAATAATATCAATGCAATATAAAGAAAAGCTTTTGAAACATGGATAACAACTCTGTGTATTTAGAAATACAATAGTAACTCTGTATGTATGCAAAAATATAATATAAACTTTGTGTATATAAAAATACAATCAACTCTGTGTATATGAGAATACAAAATACTTCTGTGAGAGTTTTTCTAACCGACAATCATCACTTAAAAGCTATATGATGATACAATGTTTTGCCTCACACTGCCAGGGTCGTGCTATACCTTGCCAAGGGCATAGAACCTAACTCACTAAGTGGATCCACTAAGCTATGCTAAAAAGCACTAAGGAATCATCTAAAAGTATGACCCTTTTTTACCCATGATAGCTACATGGTTTATGGGGTTTGGGAGTTGTCTGAACTCTCCCCCATATCGGTGCTCAATACTATTCCCAAAATATACTAGCTCATATGTTTAAAAACATAACTTCTTTCTGTTGTTTGAGATTATTGCTCAAAAACTTAGCTCAAAGGGTCTCTTGGAAATCAAAGTTTCCCCTCCTACTTAATTGTGAGATCATTTACTCTTTACTGAAAAACTAGCTCAAAGGGTCTGTTGGAAATCGATGTTTCCTTTCTTATTTAAATGTGAAAAGATTTACTCTTTGGGAATACATAGTCCCGATATAATATTTTGAAGAAATGAACTTCAATCTTTACTCTTTACTCAACTCAAAACTCAAGTCTTAAAACTAAGTTAAAACATTTGTAAGAGACTTTTGGAAGACTCTATGAACTTTTGTTGACTTGACTCTTAACTTTCCTTGAATTGAATTATGGATTCAAGGCTCATGATCCCATGTTATGGATGATTTCATGTTGTTTAGACGTACCTTAGAGTGTAGAAATCTACTAGAAAATATAGGTATGTTTCAAGGAAACTTGAATGGAAAAAAGTGGGAAAGGGTAGGATACCTGGCGCTCTGAGTGGCACGGGGCGCCAGACCCAAAACTACAGACACTGTCTTAGGGAGCACTGGATGGTGCGGCTACCCAGAGGCCAAACTATAGACTCATGTGTGGGGCGCTCTGAGTGGCGCGACGGCCCATCTCTTTTCCCTAGATTTTTTACGAATTCTCTTGGTCGTTTTTCAACTTTAAACCCTCTAGATTCAATTGGTTCTTTCCCCAAACACTTAGATTCGAATACATAACCAAAATATGCAAGAATCTACTTAAAACAAAATCTAATTTCATGAATTCAACTCAAGAACTCCTCAAAAACTTCAACAATCAAGAACCTAATAGAAACTTCAACAAAATTCATCAAGAACTCAATTTCTATACTTGCAAAACATAATTTTCGCTGAATAAAATCATGATTAGAACGTGGGTGAACGAAATAAACGCTATGTGATCTCACATACCTCATACGGATCAACCCTAGGCAAAATCCACAAGTAAATCTTCAAGAACGCAATGATTCTAAGCTTCTTCTCCTCTTTTCTCCTATTCTTTTCTCTTCTCTCGAAACCCTAACTTATTTTTATGAAGCGTAAACTAAATCCAATCAGTTTAGACCCCAACTTAATTACCAAAAATGAATTTAATTAATTGGGTAGTGAAAAGACCATAATACCCTTCTAAAATCCAGTTTTGATGTTCCTTATCTAGACAGCACAGCTTTAAAAGGGCATATCTCCCTCATACAAACTTGAAATTGAGAAAACTCGGTGGCGTTGGAAAGATAATTCAAAGATCTTTCCTACGGTATCATGTATCCCACCTAACTTCTCTTATGCTAGGAGTTATTGTCATTTCAAGTTGACCCAAAACTCAAACTTAGCTTAACTTTGTCAAACTTTCCAATCAGCATCACAATATCCTTGTAATTAGGGAGAGTTTTGATTTGGAAATAAAATACCACGAGAAGTGGATTTCAGATATCGTAATATATGCTTAACTGTTGTCCAATGTTTCTTTGTCGGACTATGCATGAACTGAAAAACTTTATTAACCGAGAAGAAAATATCATGTCTAGTGAAAGTGAGATACTTAAGCCACCAACAATACTTCGATAAAGACCTTTAACAAGGAATTGAGTGTTATCACTAGCGTGCAACTTATTACTCGGGCACATGGGGGTAGAGATATCACTGCAAGTTAACATGTTACTACGTTCCAAGAGATCATGTGTATATTTCGACTAATGTAACAACAACCCATCAGATTGCCATGTAGCTTTAATACCCAAAAAGTAATTAAGTCTGCCCAAGTTGCGCAAGGAGAAGCGTATTTCTAACAGTTGAAGCAATGACGAACTAGATGCATATACATGCCCAGGACTATAATTTCATCAACATAGATCAAACAAAACAGTTTTTCAGTGCCCGCGCTTCTAAAAAAGAGTGAGGAATATGTTTTAGATCCTTGGAAATCAAGCTCACGCACCGCATCAGTCAACCATTTAATTTATACCAGACTCAGAGAGCCTGTTTAAGGTCATAAATAGACTTTTCTAGCTTGCATATGTAATTTGTGTGATTAGGGTAAACAAAACCTGGTGGTTGAACCATGTATACATCCTCCTCTAGCTTACCATGCAAGAATGCATTAGAGATATCAAGTTGATTAACAATTCATCCCTACGACACGACAATAGAAAGCAATAGTCGAATAGTTGTAGGTTTGACAACAGGATTGAAAGTATCATCAAAGTCAATTCCAAGGTGTTTATGGAAGCCCTTGACAACTAATTTGGCCTTATGTCGTTCAATGGAGCCATCTGAATTTTTCTTTGTCTTGAAAACCCACTTACAACCAATTACATTCATAGCTTGATGGGGTGGAACCAAATTCCATGTACCAGTTGCTATGAGCGCATTGCATTCTGCGGACATATCAGATCTCCATTTAGGAATTTTAATAGCCTGAGTACATGGACGGACCTACGTGGACAGGTGGGGGTGCCACGACACCCAGTGATCTCAGAAAAAACATTGTATGTATATGTATATGTATAATAATTCAATATATATTACTTTTGCCACCCAGTAACTCGAATGCGGAACAACTCAATTGGTGATGGAGATGGTCTGCCACAGAGCCAATGCGGGTTCGAACCTTGCTGCCAACACCTATTTTTTTGCGTGCTCCTTTTTTTCTTTTCTTTTCTTTTTTGTCCCTTTTTTACTTTCTTTTCTTTTTTGTCTTTTTTATCAGTGTGTAAAGGGCTTAATTTTTTTTCTCTCCATTCATTCTTCTTTATTTACTATTCTTTATTAATTCAAATTGACTACTTTTCATAATTAATTTTTAGTTTTTTTTTACTTTCTCTTGCACGAATTATTAATCTCTTGATATGAGTGTTACTTGTTTATTTTTTATCAATTAATGAGTACTGAATTATGAACGTCAAATAAATATTATTAATATTATATTTAAATAATAGTTTTTAAAAAATATAAGTTTCAAAAATGATGAATATTATTATTAAAGTTTTTTTTTAATTTAAATATTTTTTCAATCTTCACCGACGTTCTTGCTAACTAAGATGATTAGGCTGAAACTACAATTTTAATTATTTCCCTACTATATATGTAACGATCTGAACCGTCGTTAATTAGGAAAGGAAAAATGTCGAGAAAAACTGGGTCTCTCAGCCCGCCAGAGCAGGTCAAAGCGGGATAAGTGGCTGCCAGAGCGGGATGGGTGAGATAAAATGTAAATAACGCAAAGTTTGATTTTCTCATTTTCCCAAAAACACCAGAAAGAGGCGAGGATCACCTAGAAACCTTCAAAAGGTTGTTCTAAGCTTAGGAATGAAGGAGAAAGAGATTTCTAGCGTAAGAATATCGATAGATTGCGGACTTCCGATCAAGATTCACCGTCCCATCATCCGAAAACCAGATTTCGAGCTACAATCCCTCTGCGAATGCTTGGCGCCCAGGTAGGCTAGGTTTATTAATTGAGTAGTTATAAATATGTGTCTCACTGCGTAGTATATTGGTAATTGACGGTAGTATTCTTACGTATGCTTTTGTGCATTGAAAAAGTGATGATTATGCGTATATTCCTAAGTGCTACATCAAACGTATACCGTAAGAGGAAGCCATATCACTTGAATTAGGGTTAAGTGATGGTTTGATTTCTTGTTTGGTGATGTATGTTAGTAATTGCTTCATTGTAATACATGTATGTATGCAAATGTTGCACTATTGATCACACCTAATGCAAATGAGTATGAATGAATGATTGTATTCCATGAGTCAACACTTGATTGTATGATTTTGAGAATGTACATTATGATTGTGATTGTGATTGTGGCTTGTTGAATGGGTTGGGTGTTACGTTCCAACACACTAACTGGGATCAGATGTCACGTACCGACATACATATTGGAACGAGTGTCACGTTCCAACACGTTAATTGGGATCGGGTACCATGTTCCGGTGCACTAACAGTTTGGGTATGGGTTTCATGAGAGAGCCATTGAATTATTATATTTACTTGTTATTGATAATATGGAATTGAACGTGTTTCCTGAAAAATAATTAGATGGTACCTTATGTTCTTATATGTGAGTTCGCTGTGTCGTAAGGTAATTAGGTATATCTCGTAATGAATGAATTGTGAATGGTCGGGCCCAAATCAGGATGTGGTAGGGTAAATGGGAACCAAGAGTCCTGGTGTTATCATTGTTATTTAGAAAGGTGGTCATGTGTATTGTTGTTGAGGATTTTGGTGGTGTGGTGTTATGTCGTAGTGTTAATAGCTGGGTTTTTCCCCGAAAGGGGGTAGTATTGAAATGGTTAGCAAGCCTTGCTAGACGTACCATGGGGCATAGCTTGAGTAGTGACGTGGGTGAAGTAAGGGCGTGTCATGAGTGTTGACCGGGTCGATAGTGGTCATATCTGGAATCTCCTCTAAGATATAGACGGTTAAGCGAAGATCAAGAACAGAGCGAGTAAGGGGTTAGAGTCAGGTGCACTAGTATGCTATAAATGTTCGGAATGGTAAGGACATGAAAAATATAAAGGTGGAGGAACGAACAGCTTTATTGCATGTTTCTTGCTAGTCGATTTCGTATATTATGCGGTGGGGGGTTGACCGATGATGTCTATCAGTATGTGTGGTTGTACTGATCTACTCTTGATATGCCTTTTGGCATAGTCTGGTTGCAAGATCGGTAATGTTTCATAAGTGAAGATGAAGACAATCTCCAACAGCTTCTACTTTTTCCTTCCGCATGGTGGGAGTTGCGTCATTTATAATTTTATTATATTTGTACTCTTAGTAGCTCTTGTACCTGTTTAGACTAGATCCCTGGGGTGTTAATTATGTTACAAGTCTTAACTTTGAAATGTCTTAAGTTCTTATTTTATGCAAATCTCTATGAAATTGTCTCCATCTTTAGTTCTCTTAATCTTCCGCAAGTTTTAAACGGTTAGGAATAGAGGGTTCTCCTACTTAGATGTTAGAGTGGGTGCCCGCACGGCCCAGTGGGTTGGATCGTGACAATATATCTCCAACAATACATAAAGTCAATGGAATATGAATAAATTATGTTAATACTATTATATGGTTTATACAAGCTCAAATTTTAATGTGATAACTGTTTTTTTTCCTCAAAGTTTCAGCGAATAAGACATCTAATTCCAAAAAGGAAATAAAAATTGAATTGTCTAGTTATCTCTATTCTCAGAATATCTAAAAAAAATATTACTAACATGCATATTTGATCGATTTGTTTATAAGAATAAAAAAATCAATAACCCGAATTGTAACCCAAAACTAAAGCAACCGATCCTTTTATCTTACTTGAACGATGTGGCACCCACGACCTCCATAATATTTCTAGTTTGCGCTCATGTAACCATTGGATGATTGCGAATGAGTGAGACTAAATCCAATAAAGTAATATTGTTAGCATTAGAATCACCGGGAACTTGTATATCATGTGAGCCAGTACCTAGTAAAATAAGAGAAGCTTGTGATGGAGATGATGAAAGAGGACAGTGTGGAGAGGATGGCGGATGCGTTGAGGTAGGTTCTTGACTGACTAGTACTTGAGGTTGTGACATCGATTGTTGTATATTTGTAGCTGGACCAATATGAGGAGTAGTAATAGCAAGAGATATGTTTGTGTTAAGCTTAGTAGATGTAGCGCACACACCATCGACTTCTTGAAAAGGGAACACTCATTCATCAAACAACGCATGATGTGAAATAAAAAAATTATTAGAGACACGATTATAACACTTGTAGTCTTTGTGAGTGCGTATATAGCCAAGAAAGACGCAAGGAGTGGAACGAGGACTTAATTTATTTTGTGAATAAAGACGAAGCCAAGGGTAGCACAAGCAACCAAAACCACGTCGTTGATTTAAATCAGTCTTGTTACCAAACAAAATTTCATATGGACTTTGATGATTTAATCGAGGAGTGGGCAGATGATTGATAACAAAATAGTCCTTTCAAATGCATTTGTCCAAAATTTAGAAAGGACATGAGAGTGAAAAAGAAGTGCACGGCCGATTTCAGTGACATGCCTATGTTCCTTTCTACACACCCATTGTGTTCAGGGGTATATGAACATGAAACACATTGTGTGATTCCATGTGTGTGCAAATAGGAAGTCAAGGTTTGAAATTCACCTCCCCAATCTGCCTGAAATTGTTTAATGGAGCAACCGAAGAATTTCTCAACCAATAAACGAAATTGATGAAAAATATCAAGCACGTCAAATATATTCTTCATAAAATATACCCAAGAATAGTTTCTTAAGTAATCAAAAAATAAAACATAATAACGAAAACCATCATTTGAGATGTCCGGGGATGGACCCCAAACATCTGAACAAATTAAATCTAAAGGACCACGAGATGAATATTTAGACACGAAGAAGGGAAACTTATGAATTTTGCTCTTTACACAAGCCTGACATAATGAACTACGAGAACTGCTAGAGCTATTAGAACCTAAACTATTATTAGAGACTAAACGACGAACTGTAGAAGGAGAAACATGTCCAAGTCGAGCATGTCATGTTCCCAATGTTGCAGTGTATGACTGGATAGGAGATTATTGTGGAGACACTGGAAGGTTATAAAGACCATCTTCATTTGAGCCTTTAAACACTAGAGCCCTCGTTGACAAATCCTTCACAAGAAAATAGTCAGGAAAAAAATCACAAGAAACATTATTTGCCTTAACAAAGGAACTAACAAAAAGAAAATTTTGCTTAGCAGTAGGGACACACAAAATATTATTTAGATCAATGGAAGCACCTAAAACACGCAAAGATGAAGAACCAATGTGAGAGATAGGTAATTTAGAATCATTACCTAGCACAACTTCTTCAGGACCTTGATATTTAGAGTGAATAACAAGATTGTTGAGATTAGCAGTAAGATAATGTGTGGTGCCAATGTCCATAAGCCATGATTGAGAGGGTTGTAAAGAGGTACTAGCAAGGTTAGAAGATTGTTTATTGACACCACGATTAGCATTTTCGGTTCTCGATAAAGGGAAAACATGAGACACATGTCCAAGTCCTCCACAATTATAACAACTAATGGTCGAAGTATACAGTGGTGATGCTTATGTTACTGGATTATATAATTGGTTGTTCATGGCAACAGTGTGAACCGAAGAAGAGAACCCACGGTCAGGTTGTGATGGAGAAGAAAAGTAACCACCCCTGCCACGTCCTCGGTTGCCATTACCATGCCCTCGCCCTCGCTCTTGCTGAGTTTGAGCCATTCTGTAGTGAGTAGTTGACGCAATTATTGCAAATTCTTCATTCTTCAATTGTCTCTCTTCGATCAAAAGGAGACATGGCAGATTTAGGAAGGGGAAGGGGGTGTTACGTGACATTGTTTCATTGAATTTTTTTACTAAATATGTACATACATTTACGAAACAGAAGCAAACAGAGCGGATATATAATATAGGTAACACACCTTTAACTAAAGATGTGTGTAGCTTAGTTGGTTTTGTGCTGATATTTCATGGACCAGGGCCTTCACAATCTCATTTTTTATGTTTTTTTTCTTTAACCTTCTTTATTTAGTAATTATTTGGTGTTTTTGTATAAATAAATATATAATATTATTAATTAAAAAAAATAAAAGATATAAAAATATACCTGAATTGTGTTTTATAATTTATATAATTGTTTAAAATATGGTATTATATTATTTTATTTATTTTTCTCATTTTAAAAGGTGACACCACTTACAAAAAATTATGTGTAACTAAAAGGAGACTATACCGAGTATCAAAAGATACATCAGTTTGTGTCGCGTCAAGAGATCTTGTAAAAGGGCGATAAGATAAGACATCTTTAACATACTCAACAAGATCGTCCTCCATAATAACATGTTGTAAAGCATCAAGTTGATCAGCTATACTCTTAGCTAGTTGATCATCAAAAAAATTATTTCGATGTCGTAGCATATGCCGAAACCAATTTTTCCGAGGCACGAGATGTCTCGACACCTACTATTTGTGGTAACAAACTCTCTAACACAAAGGCAACAATCCAATGGTCCTTTATTTATAGTTCTTGCATTAACCGGTTTGGAATTAGGTGTAGTTATATCACAAGCTTATGTTTCTATGATCTTAATCTGTATTTACTTGAATGATGCTATATATCTTCATCAAAGTGCTTATTTTTATATAATTGAACAAAAGTGAGTCTGAATGGGTATAGTTAGTCGTGGAGCATTCCGCGTCTTTGCTTTAGGAATCGTTCCTGCGCATCTCCTTACTTTATAGCAGTTATTGCTCCGGTTCCAGAAGGTATAGCTCTCGCCTCAGCTTTTTCTTTGAAATCGGAGACTATTCCTACTGAGATAGGGAAGCGGAGGGAGAACTAGACGTATCTTGCTAGGCAAAGACAGGTTAGAATGGATTGCTCGCGGGTGGAATTGACGGGATAGATCACTATTGCAGAAAGAGGTAGAACTGGGGGAAGAATTATGGCTATAAAGGTTCTCTCCCTCTTAGGCACATGGCTATTTGATTCTGACGTACCCAATTTTAATACATAGGATTTAATCTATTTTCACCAAGAATTCTTTCTGAAATTGATTGAGAGCCATCGAGATGATGCTCTAATCCACAACCACGAATCATAGACAAAAATTGAGTTCGCCAAAGCAAGAAGTTCGTTGAAATCAGTTTGATTGGAAGTTGAAGGGTACGATTAAGCGATGGGGAAGGCAGCATTGTCACTGAATCAGCAGCACAATGGAAGCATTGGTGGCGGTTGAAGTTCCTAGCATACTTTTTTTTCCTTAAGCGTTGGTTTTTATGACTTTTGTTTTTGTGGCTTCTGATACCATGTAAAGTAAACTCCAACGTTACATTCATTAATCATATAGAAAGTATTTATACAAGAGTTGATACATATACAATTACAAAATACCCTTAATAGAGACTTTAACTAATACCATATATACTTTTCATATAGGTCCTATAAGTCTAACATTAATTTTGAAATGACTGAACTTACAAAACTTGTAAATTTTAGTTATGCTTTAAATAGGAATCTTAAAAATCGTCTATTAGACCTGGCATTTTTTCAAATGATCCAGCGTCTAATTGATCGGACTAAATATAAGGTTACTATAAAAAAAATTGAATTACTAAACATAAGTGCCAAATCTAAAGTCCAAATATTAAAAAATTAAATCCGAAATCTAGATTGCAATAACAAAATAAAAATTCAATTTTCAAATTTATCTAAACTATGCGAATGAAAAAAAAAAATCATTATTCAATTTCTTATGAGTAACATATTTTTAAATCATAATTGGTGTGAACAGAATATAAAATAAAATACTTTTTAAAAAAAAACACCAATTCAAAGGTTGACTCGTGTCTTTGAAAAGCTCCGGCTATTTTTCTCCGCTGACCATTTCTCGAATCTTAAGTCAACTTTTAATTAGTTTTTTTTTTTCAATTATTGATATTTGGAACTGCATGTTTGGTGATTCATAGAGTGAAATAGATTCCACTTGTTTGGATTCCTAGTGAAAGCTAAATATTTCTACACAAAGGACAGTTTTTTTTGCTACTATTACTTTTTTTAATGAGGTAAAAATCAATCACGTCTATAAGAATATAAGTTGTGAGTCATCAACAAAATAAAAAATACGGGAGCTACCGGGGGAGAGGCCGGGAGGGTTAAAAAAAAACTGGTCTGTTAATTTTACTTTAAAAATTAAATCCATCCTCTAATTTTAAACAATAAACATTACTCATCTTCCTCTTATCTCAATTCAGTTTAATAATTTTGGGGAAAAAAGACTAAAAAAAATGAATCACTATTAAATTTTTAGTGGGCCAGATTAAGTGGGCGGGTCATTAAATGACTTAAAATGAATATTTATTTAGTCCTTAATATTTTGGTTTTAAGTAAAAATTTCATGTCAGGAGTTTTAATTAAAAAATTAATTAAATGGGTAGAGTGACTTTGTAAGTAAAACATCATAGTTGAATGACTTTTCGAAAAAAAACATTCATAGTTGAGTGACTTTCTGAGAAAATAGTTCATGGTTGAATGACTTTTGAATCTTTTTTAAAAAAAACAAAATTAAGTGATTTTCTTAAAAAATAATTTTATAATTAAATGACAATATGAGATATTATCTCGATATAAGTGTGAGTAACCAAAAAAGGTAAAAAGTATGTGAGCTCCCAAGAGGGAGGGTTAAAAAAAAAAAAACCGTCTATTAGTTGTACTTTAAAAATGAAATCCATCCTCTCATTTTAAACAATATAAACATTATCTTTCTCTTATCTCAATTGAGTTTTTTAACGTGATTTTTCCTTCTTTTTTAAAGAAGTGAAAATTAAGCAAATATCTCATAAAAGTAAAATAATTACAAACATATACTTCATATACATACTCCACTAATAATTACATTATATATCACAAATTAATTTTGCTTAATTACATTGTATCATTAAGGCTGGTAATTTCGTTTAATTGATACTAAATCAGTATATATATATATTGTATTTGTATCATTATGTTCAGAAATTACCCATTAGTCAATGATACTATAAGTATACTCACACTCTCAATAGTATATAAATCAATATATATATACTGTTTCTCAAACTAATAAGTGATAGTTTAGGTATGAAACTCATACTCTCAATAGTTTATGTATGAAACTCAAAAAAAGGAGTTCTTTTACCTTTTATCTCAAAAATAATAAAAATGTAGCACCTGGTCCTAAAGTGCCAAGGTACAAATGAAAACAACAACAACAACAGAAAGAATAAGAGAAAAAGGAAATTAGTAATAAGAAAATATCTGGATATATAGAAGAAAATGTCATCTTTATCCACCAGATCTGTCCTCTCCTTGTTGGTTCCTTCCAAATGGAACCTCATCAGAACTGAGCTCATTCAGGTATACTATTTTTCTTTTTTAATTCATTCTATGTAGGTATGGAGCAAATAAATCTTGTGAAGTAAACATTTAATTTTAGTAATCGAGCAAACGTTAATTCAACCAATAAGCAAATTTTCTTGAGAATAAATATAATGTACATATATAGTTGTATATACAAAACAGAGTATCATAATTATTTCTAACACCTACATATTCAATATACCTCACTTCTACATAGAAGATATATAGATAGATAGATACAAAGTTAGAAATATAAACAAATAATCACTCCTTACCATTTTGGTAGATAGAAAATTAGTACATTAACATTTTAGTGGTTGTAGTTAAATAATTTCTGTTAAGAAAGAATGAATTGTTTACACTAATTTTAGCATGTTTATTTTGATTTGGATTCACATTAATCTCAATTTCTCACCTACCCATTCATAATTAATTATTATTGGCTGATATAGTTGAGCAATCACTTTCTAACACGTGGTCAAGACGGAAAAGTTCATTTAATTTGCAATATACTTGATGGAAATATAATTTACAAAAAATTAAAGCAAGTGGGATAAATTGAAGAAACTAACAGGAAAAAGAGAAGGTAATTAAGAGGAAAAAGGAATTAACAAGGTAGTTGGTATCTTTTAGAGCTATATAACTACCCCCACCCCCAGACATATCAACACAAAATTGTATTCAGTCAGGAATTGCTTCTAGTCTACTCCATTTTAACTTTTAAGCAAACAAAAAAAGCTTGGTATGACTTTGTACTTCACTACAATGGGTAGCCTCTCACTTGAAATGGTACCTACTCAAACATCCCCACAAATTAAACAATTCACGATTTGGGTGTTTGGTATGAAGGAAAATGTTTTCCATTAAAAATGATTTCTTGAAAAATAAGTGAATATCTAATTTATTTTCTCATGTTTGGTTGTTGAGTACAAAATATTTTTCAATGTTTGGTTGATGAATGAAAAATATTTTTCATAAAATATCTTTTATTTATGGCTTGAGACTAAAAAAAATACTCTTTAGGACAATAATCTATGATCCGAAAATCAACCTCGATAATTGATCTAGGACCCGAACCTGACACCCAAACTAGGACAAGACCTCGATGACCGTTCCAAAATCCGACTCAGGATTTTTAAAAAAAAAAAACATATAAATTGATGGGGTCGGGAGGGTGCTGCTGGGGTGGGGGTGGGGGTGGGGGTGACATAAAAAACAATTTTTTTAATAGATTTAAAATATTTTTCAACAACAATTTTTAATTTATTTTTTTGGATGGGGTGGCCTGGGTAGGGGGAGGCATGGAGATGAAGGTGACATAAAAAATGATTTTTTTTAAATTTAAAAATACTTTTCAAAAATAATTTTTAATTTTTTTTTTGATGGGGTGGCCTGGGTAGGGAGGGGGTGGCGCAGGGAGGAGGGTAGGTGTGGCGTAAAAAATAAAAATAAAAAATTTGAAATATTTCCCAAAAATATTTTATTTCTTTTACCGGAATGGCCTGGGTGGGGTGGAGGGGCTAGGGGGGGAGGAGGTGGAGTAAAAATGAAAAAATTTTAAATTTGAAATATTTTCCAAAAATAATTTCTTTAAAAAAAATAATTTGATGGGAATGGACTGTGTGGGGTGGGTGGCTGAGGGTGGCATAAAAAATGAAAATTTTTAAAACTTGAAATATTTTTCAAAAACAAAAAAATAAAATTGACGGAGGTGACCTGGGTAGGGGTGGGGTGGGGGGGAGTAGGGATGAGGGTGGCAAAAAAAAATGATTTTTTTAAAATTTGAAATATTTCCCAAAAACAAAATTTTCTTAGAAAAACAATTGACGGGGATGACCTGGGTGGGGGTGGCATGGTAGGTATGGAGGATGTCTGCTGATGTATCCGGATATCCGGTGATGTATTCAGAAGTTCAATGATGTATCTATAATCTATAAATTTTAATGTATTCTTGTAATTTGAAAAATAGTAGAGAATTGTCACGTCCCAAACTCAAGGGGCGCAACTGGCTCCTAATGCCAAAGCTCAGGCCCGAGCCGACCCTACTGAACCATTTGCTACTAGCGCATGGCAGTCATATGCAATTAAGAAAACAAACAAGTATATCTCGGCTTAAAACTAAGCCCTCGGCCGGCAAGGCCCCTGTCAACAGATCTACAAAAGAAACAACTACTCCCAAGAGTTCATATAAAGAAATTGTCAACTAGCACAGAAGTCCTAATTGGGCCGTCAAGGCCACCATGATCTCTATACCAAAACTGAAAGCATGTATATAACAAGACAATGCATCACACAACTAACAAGCTTCAGCAAACCAACAAACTAGGCCAGCATGGCCATAACGTAGTTATAAACCCCACACACTAGTCTGCAAGCTTCTAAGAGTATTAACGATTGGCGAGACAGGGCCCCACCCTATCCATTAAAATATGTACAACAAAATCTAACAAACCTCCAAACACTGGCAGCTCTGGAGGAAAGGGGCTAGCCAACCGGATAGAAGTCAATCCTGCTGCTGAGGAGGTCTACTCAGTCGTCTGTCAGGACCTGCATGCATGAATGCAGTGCCCCCAGGCAATGGGGCGTCAGTACAAAATAATGTATAGAGTATGAAAGGCAATAGGCTATGATCAAGTATCCTAATATACTGGAATAATCCGAAAAATAAATCAAGGATAAGATAAGTGTACTGACCTGCTCCTAAATCTAAACTTATCAAAAATAATAAAACAACAACCTAGCAGAGCCCCCATAAGCTCGGCAGGTACAAACAACACACAAGACCACCTACTCAGGCCCTCATAAGCCCGGAAGGTGCCAATTAGTCTATATACCCCTATCGATAGTCCCCTAGCCCTGTAGGCAATCACATAGCCCTCTTAGGCATTAATATATCCCCATAGCAGCACATAGTTCTCTTAGGTATCAACATAGCTTATAAACAACTCATAGCCCTCTTAGGCAACAACATAGCTATGTAGAAAGCCCATAGCCTTCTTAGGCGTCAATATAGCCCTGTAGGCAACTCATACCCTTCTAGGCATCAATATAGCCCCGTAGGCAACATATAGCCCTTTTAGTTATCCATTTAGCCCCATAGGCAGAACATAGCCTTTCTAGGCATAAATCACATTCCTGCAGCTAACCACAATAGCCCCAAGGGCAACACTAACAATCAAATCGTTAAAAGCGAGCAATCTAGTTATAAGCAACCTGTACAAATAGCCTCTAAGTCGTGTCCAACATAGGGACGCTACAAACTAAATAAGAATCCCGACAAGGGAGGATCATATCAACTCGAGCAGCCAATAATCAACAATAACGGCTACAAGTATATGAAGTATATTAAGGAACATGCCGTAAGTAGGGAATATCCTTAACATACCTTTTTCGCTAAATTCACGTGGCCTAACGACTTTTACTCATAACTCCCTCGATACTACAACAAGGTAGGACCATAATCAACACACAAAATAAAAGATACCATGACAATACGATAAAAGTTATGTATTTCCGTCGCAAATTGCTATTTGCTGCTTATAAAAGCTAGAGTCGATGAAAGAAGGGTCTTACCTCGATCTTAGGTTCGTAATACGCCTCAAAACCTTCAAATATATTCAAACCCTTGATGTCCCAACACTAAAGTGTGATATGCTACGAAATCGATAAAACAAATTATACCACGATGATGAGCCCAATGCGTAGAACAACTTTCGTCAAGGACTTAAATCGAGAAAATCTATACTTCACTTGATCCTAGAAATGGGTTTCTATAATTTCTCTGGTTATTAGCTTAAAAATGAAGAAAAAGTTCGAAGAAGAAGATATATGTAACTTTCCACCGACCTAGGGCCCCACCTCACGTGCCTGCTTGCGCAGTCCTACGTAAACGCAAATATCTCTCTATTCTGAAGTCGTATGAACAAACGGTTTGATGTGTTGGAAACTAGACTCGTAGACCTTCGATTCGATAGTTTGTGGGCCCCATAACTCTTTATAGATTGGGAGAAAACCTCCAAGACATTTGACCCAAATTTAAGAGAAATCTTTAAGAAGGAACTTACAATAACTTCCGCCAACTTTTATTTTGCCACTTACCTAACTTCAAAACTTGAGATGCAACATTTGAACACTTAAAATAGGACATACCACATCATTCTTAATTTATTACCCACCCTCCTTGTCTTTCCATGGAGATACGAGTAATTTTAGACGTTTTGGAAAGTCGGGGTGTTACAAGAATAATGTAATTAGGTTTTAACACTATGAGGTTTAGATAACTTATACTTTAAGAAAAGGACTTTTAAGCCTGGCCTGAATAAGTCCGCTGATTTGTGAGGCTTGAGAAATATGGGTAGCGCTGACCATTGGTTCCAAATAAAAATAAATTAAAAGATAAAACTAACAATAGTCAAAGCACTCAAAATTTATTTTAAGGTTTTAAATATTAAAATTTAAATACTACAAATTATGTTTATAAAATATGTACTACATAAAATAAATGTTCCCTAAATTTTTTAGAGAACCACTACATAGGTCGTATATTTTCATATTTTTTTTATGTTTTATTATGTTTATTTGAAAACAATTAGGTTAATATTTCTATTTAGCTATTTATACTTTTACTTGAAATCAAACTTAATTAATATGATAAAGATAATTTTATTTGTTGATTTGATTAACAAGTAGTAACCTAACACCATGTAATATTGTCTTGTCGATATTTATGATAATATTTTTAAATTATAATTTGATTTAGAAAATGTAAAATTTTTAGGAATCTCATAGTGTAAGGAGCAAATTACATCATATTTCTACTCTTTTTCGATTTACAAAAATCCCCTAAAATTGTTGCCATTTGGATACATCTCATTCTTCCAGATACATCACATTTGATACATTATACAACTAGTTTGTTGACATTAAAAAGAAAATTAAATTTAAACTTAAATGTCAGTTCCCCAAATCATGCAAATCAAATTGATGTCAATCTCTCCCAAATAACAACTCCAAACAAATCAAATTTCAAAATTTTCTCTCAAATCACTCTCAAATCGTAACAGATTAAGAAAAAAGTCGATAATTTTATATAGTTATATATCATATACAAAAATTTGTAATAGTTGTGTATCCTATTTAACTATGAACATGATACATACAAATTTAATTTGTGTTTCAATAAATTAGGGTTATATATCAAAACTAATATTTGAAAACAATATATTGTACATGCTAAAATTGAAATGTATCGTAAAGGTGAAACAAACGAATTATACATTAATTTAAGAATCAAAATCAACTAGAAACATTAAAAGATCTATTGAAAGCAACAAAAGATTAAAAAAAATCAACAATTTAATCTACTAAAAACAAAAATAAATGATGAAGAAATCATTCCACACTCTCATTTACTCTGTATCAACTCTTGTAGCTTTTATTCACTTTCAACAATGGCGTCACCCATGGATCTTGACCCAAAATCCTTACCGAAGCCACAAACAATTTTTGATAAAATTATAATGTATCATAATATTGAAACTGATGAATTATACATTAATTTAAGAAATAAAAATAACTAGATACATTAAAAAATTGAACCCATATGTATCAGAAAATATGAACAACAAAAAAATTGAAAAAAAAAAGTCAACAATCTGATCTATTGAAAGCAAAAAAAATGATGAATAAAACTTTCTACTTTTTTCTTTTGCTCTGTATCAATTTTCGTAGTATTTTTCTCATTCAACAATGGCGTCACCAATGGATCTCAACCCAAAGCCCTTACCGGAGCCACCAACAACTCGACCTTTCCCCCCTTTTTGGGCGTTTTTCTACAATCGATTTTAAAGTTGAAAATGCGTGCCTCTTTGACTAAATTTGTAGATAAAAACTAAAAATAAAATAAAATTGATACATGATGAAGTGGAAAGAAAAAATTGAATGAAGAAGAACTACCTCTTTAATAACTTGCGATCAGAAAGAAAAAAGAATTGATATTCAAAAATAGAGTAATGGAGATAATTGGTGATACCATGGAGTGATTTTAGGCGTGAAAAAAAAGGGGGGGGGGGGATCTTGGGGTGATAGTTTACCGTGATGTATCCGCAAAAGTGAGAAAAATTGTGGAAAAGAGAGATTATTGTAATTTTTAAAATGACAGGGAATAATAGAAAATGAGGTAAAAAAAGATGTGTAGTTAGGTAATTTTTTCTTAAAAATTTACAAAAAAACATACTTTTAAAACAAGTGGATTGACCCGACACAATCCGTAGCCCACGTACTTATGGGTTGGATTGACCATTTTAAGGCCCACAAAAAATAGGTCAGCCCAAGTTGCCCTATCAAATTTCAAAATCGGTAAGAATTAACCCAAATAAAATGGATCAACTCATATTAACAGTTCTACCAACGACCACAATCCAAATCAAAAATACAAATTTCGATTTTGCTTAAACTATGCCGAAGTTGCGACAGGAAAAAAAAAGTATTCATCATTTATTATGTTATTAGTAGCACATTTATATGAGTAACATCATTAAATTATAATTGCTGTAAACAGAGTTAAAAATAGACCAATTAAAAGGCTGACTCCTGCCTTTGGTGAAGTAGCTACATTCCACTTTCTTGGATTCAGACAAACAATCCACTCAGTAGCATCCTAGCGAAAGTCAAATATTAAGTCTCGTTTGACCATAAAAATATGATTTTAGAATAATTTTTTATTTTATTTGAAGATTAATGTTTAGACATCAAAAATTTAAATCCAATGTATGTAAGGTTATATTCAAATTGAGAAAATAACTTATAACTTGTTTTCAACTGATTTTTCACGTTTGAAATTGTATTTAAATATATTCAAACATGAACACTATTTCAAATATTTTTTGCTAAATGTATAATCAAACATAACTCCATATAAACTATAAATAAAATAAAAAATATTTAAAATTTATAGTCAAATAGCTACTTAGTAATCAAGGAATTTTTTTTTAAAAAAAAACAAACTCTGAGTCATGTTGAATTAACAAATAAAAGGAGCAGAAAAGGGCTAAGTCTGACCTCAACACAATACATAGCGACAAATGTCATTAAACACCCAATAAAAAAGGGAAAAAAAAAAATAGACTATAGATGATTAAATTGTGTATGTACGTGAAAATAAATGTACATAGTTGTATTTACAATATGCCTCTTTTTTTTTTTTTAATCTAGATGATAGTTATAAATAACCAAATAATCAGTGTTACCTCTTTCATCCATCCAGCCTTCTACTTAGCAAAACCATTTGTTATTATGCAAGGCAGATAGAAAAATACTACTAACATTTTAGTGGTTGTAGTTAGACATGAATGGCTGCTATTAGAACCATAATATAAATCTTACTAATAAAGAATGAATTATTTACACTTTACAGGCACGCGTTTAATTAATTTGACACTATATAGTCTTTGCATGTTTAATTTATTTGGATTTGTCTTGTTATTAATTTCACCAACCCATCATTCATAATATTGGCTGCAAGAACCATAATATAAATCTTACTAATAAAGACTCTCACTATTCAGTTTTCAAAGCTGCAAGAATGTACAGAATGGATTCAGAAACAATCAACACATCTGTAAATGGAGAGATGGATTATTCAGATTTAAGATCAAAATTACTTCAAAATAAAGACAAACCAGCAATTATAAATGTTACAATTGGTATATACCTATTCCAACTTCTATATCCTTTTTATTTCTTTCTTTTATGGATTTAGTCATCTTACGACTTTTCCCTTGATGGTTCTTTTAACTATATATAGGAACTACATTCAAAGGAGCTATTGATGATGTTGATGTTATTCTTGAAACACTCAAAGATTGTGGCTATTCACAAGATAGGTTTTACATCCACTGTGATGCTGCACTATGTGGTCTTATGACCCCTTTTATAAACAATGTAAGTTTCACTTCTTACTTCTAATTACAATTTCTTTAGTAATTTTGAGAGCAACATTCTAATAATTCTTTGTGCAATTATTTGAACAGATGATTAGTTTCAAGAAGCCAATTGGAAGTGTCACAATTTCTGGCCACAAGTTCCTAGGATGCCCAATGCCTTGTGGTGTCCAAATAACAAGAAAAAGCTACATCAATAATCTCTCAA
>JAJOOR010008490.1:0-56721 GCA_036250505.1 Solanum acaule | reverse complement strand
GTCAAATGATCAGCTTGCAGATATCTTCACCAAGTCCCTCACATGTCCTCGTATTAATTACATCTGTAACAAGCTAGGTACATATGATTTGTATGCACCAGCTTGAGGGGGAGTGTTAGAATAGAAATAAGTATTTCTTACTTAGAATAGAAATAGGAATAGGAATAGGAATAGGAATAGGAATAAGAATGTGAATCCTAGTTGGAAAAGGATTCCAATGTAGTGTCTATAAATAGGGTCTCAATGTAACTATTTAGATACACAATTCAATAATATTTTTCATATATATTTCTCACAATACAAAAGTATAATTGAAATTCATATCTCGTGCTCTAAATAAGTCTAATTTTATCTTTTTCATAAGCAAAGAACCCCCACATTTTAAATATGATCTCAAAAATATTTTTCAGATAGTTGAAAATAATTTTTCCACATATTTTCCCAGACTATCAAAATGTCATTGGCAGCATGAAACCTCTTTTGGAAATATTATTCTACGAAAGAATTATAGTTCTTTAATTCCCTTTGACAATCTTTATACATTGTCAAAATTCATCACATAGAGGCAACCTATTGCAGGCACAAAATCACAGACTTTAAGTCACGAGTCTTTTTTTTTTGCTATCATAATTAGACATACCACTTAGTATTTAGAATACTAACCATAAAGACAATTTTTGCACAATTTGTTTCTATTTAATAATGAAGTTTGTAGAAAACTAAAAGTACAACACTAACGTATTAGTTGAAGTTTCATATTCTTCAAACCAATTGCACAGTCTAATTTATCCAGAGTAGAAAACTACAAAAGTTTTTAGTCTACAAATATTAGACACAATCAAATTTCACACCGAGTACAAAACTACAACAGTTTTTAAACAGAATAAAACATATTCTTAGATCATCAAATAGATGTGCTTTTCTTTTCAAATAGCCTTCCAACTATAACATTTTGACATACTATTTTATCAAACTAAAATATGCATATCTCATTTTGCAAACTAAAGAATTTTAAAGGCAACACTATTTGCCAAGGAAAATTCATTCAAAAACCATGGTTTGCAGATTTTTTTTCAAAGCCACACGTTATAAATATCAAAAAAGTTAACTTTTAGAAACTATTTTCCTCCTTAGATAAATAATAAGAAGGTTACCTGGTGTAATCTTTAACCGAAATACCACCAATTCTTCTAGTATATTCTCACTTCGACCTTGCTAAACATGACATCAAATTCTGGATAAGTAGTGCATTAATCTTCTACTTCCATGATTTGCTTCCCTTAATCACTAGAATATAAGAAATACCAACAATATAGTAATTTTCTTAAGATTGTTGTTCATCCTGTATTCCTAAGATACTCAGAACAAAAACTTTGAAGAACTTTGGTATGAAACAACAAAGTTTAAAGAGTATTTCAAAACTAGAAAATTAAAACCATTAGAGAAAATAGATCAGAAACATATATATATATATTTTTTTGATAACCGAGAAATCCGTCTGTGACCCGCCCTTTGGACCAATCACAGCCTTCTAAACTCGGTGGATAATGGGCCCGCCCCTCTACCCTTCTCCACTTACATACCGGGCTTCGCTTTGCATGGTGTGGGGTTTGAACCTGTGACCTAAGCCACAAATCCTCCACCTTTTGCCACTTGAGCTAGGCCTTGGGGGCGATTAGAAACATATTAGAAACAATATAAAAAATATTTTTCTCAAAGAAGAAAATCGAGCCCACTGAATGCATAGTGTCCCCTTAAGGAAATTATTCCCCTCGAGTACCCGATGTTAATGGAATATATCCTCCCAAGATAGAACGATCTTATTCACCGGTGCATTGGTACCTAAAACCACGGTGTCACTTAACCACTCAATGGCAGTAAAGTACACTTAAAATACAAGTTTAGTAGTAGAAGTCCAGAAAATTGTTGAAAAATAAGAAGAAACCCTCTATTTATAGACAACAAAGGGTAGTGTGAACGGATGTTTATTGTGCCTTATCAGAAAGGTCACAACCCTTTGAAAAATTACAACTCTTCGGAAAGGTCACAACCTTTCATAAAAGTCACAATTTTCATAAGAATCACAACTCTTCATAAAAGTCGCAACTTTCATTATGTCACAACTTTTTCATAAAAGTCGCAACTCTTAATTGTCCATTCACACCTTTTAAAACCCAACAGAAGGTACAACATATGTTGTTAAGCTAGTTATATCAGGATACTCTTACCAAAGGTCGATTTCCCAAGATGTTAGAGGCAGAGATTTTTTCATCTGATAGTCTTGTATTGTATACCTAAATGATATGATTACGACTTACTGCTTCCTCCTTGGGCAATTGCTACTAAGAAATATGAAGTACAATAGGAAATATACGAGCAGTCACCAGTCCCTGATTATTCCTACAGGGGATAGTTAACAATTTCATAGGCTTCTTTTCAGTGCCAAGTTAGCTTTGGGTCGTTCCAGCACCCATCTTTATGCAAATTATTTACATATATTTTCCTTATGTTTACTGTGTATCTCCTCTACTTTGATGAAAAGAAAAATAAGTTACTTTTTCTTCAATTCTGGATTTTGTTTCTCTCATTAACATTTTCGCTTTTTCATTCTCATGCTTTCTTTGAAAAGGGATATTGCTTATATTTATCAAGAACACCCGAAGTCTACTATAGATTCCTTGGAGATAAATCTTGTTGCTGGTCTGGTTTCTGCCGGAAGGTCTTCTGAAGTGCAGGGAACCTTGGATTCACTGAGAGTTAAAGCAATTAGCAGTTTTGAATTGGCTTACAACACTGCCTGCTCTTTAATTGTAAGGGAGAAATACAAAGATGCAGAACAACTGTTATTGTCAGCTCGAAGGCAAGTTTGCCTCTAATAAGCTCTTCATAACATCATTAAAGAATTAGATTCAGTTAGTCCTGACTTGCTTTATTTGTACGACTTTTATCCATTTTCTTAACACTTGATGATGCACAATCTATGACTATTAAAAAACATCAGATATTTCCTCGTTTGGAAGTTATTTTGGAGAGTTTAAGTTGGCATCACTTAGTTTAGCAATTGATATATTCTTGTCTCTATGAACTTAAGGAGAATCTTAAGCATCTTTTATTTTGTTATTTGGGTTTAACTTTTTGTGTTTAACCTTTTGTTGGTTTGTTAACCCTTTAGTGTTTAACCTTTTGGATAGACTAACAATATAGAACTAGTCTAATTGAAAAGATGTGCCATTACAGTCAAAAGTGTTTGTATGTTGGGGATTAAAATATCTGCAAAGCTGCTATCTTATTTGTTGTATGTAAACTGGAGTTTACGGTTCATTTCCAATTTTCAGGATCATGCAATTAATGCTTCTGTGTCTTTGATTGGATATAATTGTTATTTGCCTTTTTCTTTTAAGTCTTAATGTCTTCTCTTTGATTTGGTTTGGGGAGGGGGTTATTAAATAGGGGGCATGTTTATATGAGGCTGTAAATTATAAGTTGCGTTTTGTAGGATGATTTCCTCTTTATAACTTGTAGACAATTGAATGCAGTTTGTTATTTGATGCCAGAGATCATTGGGTAAACTGGAATATCTATTTATGAGATGTCACAAGGGACAAACTGCATTCTGGTGTATTCATTTGGAACAATCGTATAATGATATTTTCTCTCCTTTGTCTTAAACTTTATGCACTTTTAGAAGTGTCAAATCAAATGTGGTAAAATCTTCCACTTCTTTGCAATTCTCTGTGAAACTTCCAGTTTTTGCATGAATGAAATGAAAATATAAAAGAAAAATGAATATCTTATTGTGGACAATGGAATTACAGAATTGGTCGGGAAACACTAATGGAAGAGAATTTAGCAGGTCTTTCCCTTTTTCAACTGAGATCTAGCTGAAACACTAATGAATCTTTCACGATCTTGCAAGCTCAGCCTTCTAATACTAAATCGCTAAGAGAATGAAGAAATACACGAGAGTTTATAAGAAGGTTTTTGTATTGCTTTGGAAGATTTCTTGCTTTTGCTTGGTTGATTTACCTATGGATGCCCCTCTATTTATACTACTAACTTAGGGGCTAAAGTGTAAATAATAATTGTTACATATGTCCTTACATATTTACAAATAAACCCTTTTTCTAGAATTCTCTACATGCGTAGACTATTCTAAGGCTTTTCAATAATTCTTCTTAGCTATTGTAGAGTCTTTCCAAGAAGTTCTTCATGGTTCTAGAATCTTCTCATGAATGCTAGCATACTTATGCTTCCAAAAGGACAACTTTATGCCACGTGGAACTTACGTGGCGTGATGAGGTGGCGGGTCATGACACTCTTCCCCACCGATGTAGATGCATTTCTCTAGGATCATGCATAAATAGGCTAACAATGCTTGCAGCAAATGCAATGTCTGGCCTTGTATTGGACAAGTAAATCAATTTCCCTACAAGCCTTTATCTACCACATAATCTTTTGGAGCATTGCATAATCTATGATATTGGTGTAGCCACTGGTTTATACCCTAATTTTCCTGTTTCTGTAGGCAAATCAAGCACATATTTTTTTTGGGAAATAAAGATTCCTTGTTTTGAGTGTGCCACTTCGATTCCCAAAAAATACTTTAATTTACCAAGCTCTTTGATGTCAAATTCCTTGAGTTAACACTTTTTCAAATTTTGTATCTCCTCTGAATCATCACTTGTTACTATGATGTCATCCACATAAATAACAATGTTGTCAGCTTTCTTGTTTTTGAGTGTCGTATGAACAAGGTGTGGTTTGCTTGACTTTTTCGATACCCTAGTTTGATCATAACCTTTGTAAATCTTCCAAACCATGCACGAGGGAGGTGATTGCTTTAATCCATAGAGTGCCTTCTTCAGTCAACACAACATTCCCTTCTTGCTTTCAAAACCAGGTGGTCCATATAGATCTCCTCATCTAAGTCTCCATGTAAAAAGACATTTTTTAAAATCAAATTGTTGTAGGTTCCAATTAAAAACTGCAGCCAATGATAATCAAATTCCATAGGTCTGCGTATAACCCTTTGCTTCCCAATGTGCTTTATATCTTTCTATGGACCCATCTGACTTATATTTCATAGTTAACACCCATTTGCACCCGACCAACCTCTTTCCTTTTGGTAATTCCACAACATCTCAAAGCCGAAAAGAGATGTTCTACTTGCCTAGGTAAGGACCATGAACTTCTAGCTTAGGTGGATCCACTAGCTATGTCTTTCTAAGACAATCCTACCGGGGCACGTAGTTAGGGACAAGTAGATTGCTATTAAAGACCCGTCCTCTACTAACGGGAGAGACTCCATCTAAATGTCCTCTCGGTGCTAAGTAAAAATTCCAACATAATAGGCATATTCGTAAACATATCATCATATATGGAAAATCACAATTAAGTCACAAATCAAAGCTTAAGTCATCATAGAGTAGCTCCTTAAATCATGATCCATACATGTGTGAGAAAACCTTTCACCAATCATGATTTGTTAATATGTGAGAATCTTTCACAATTCATATGCTGTGAGAAAACTTTTCACAATTTTATTGATGCTTATCTTGAAAGCAACCTTAGTTCATAAACATTCTTTTCATAAATCATACATAGCTTCCATACATCATCATTCACAAGTTCATAGCTTTCTTCATAAATTCGCAATCAAAATCATGAATAATGCATGGGTCCATGTGAAATCAATCGGAAAACGTGTAATTGAATCAAATCATTCATACTAAGATAAAAATCAAACAATTGAATCATAACAAATAGGACCCACGGAGAATTGAATGAAACCATAATCAAACTTGATGAAATTGACTTAGAACTTGGAAATCTTTTGGGATCCAATGGATGAATCGAACCATTGGTGAATTCTCACATACCTTAAAGCAATGGAGGAAAAAGGAGACTTGAAGCCTGAACCCTAGTTTCTTCCTTGAACTTGAGAGAGAATTGGGGAAGATGAACTTGGATGGGATTTGGGAATTTGAGAGAATAAGAGGGTTCAGGTAGAACTAGGGATAGAAAGGTTGTTATAGGACTTAGATTTAGGGTCAAAACGACATAATACATGTATTAAATGCATAGAAAAAGACTCAAATACCCTTAAGAAATAACTGTCAGTGATCTACGGTTGGGAAGAGGAAAAAGAGAAGAAAGTACAACGTATGTTGTTAAGCTAGTTAGGATACTCATACCAAAGGTCGATTCTCCAGGATGTTCGAGACAGCGATGTTTTTCATCTGATAGTGTTGTATTGTATAACCTGAGTGATATGATTAGAACTGAAACATCCTTATGGCTTCCTCCCATGGGCAATTCCAACTAAGAAGTAGGAAGGTATAATAGGAAATATACGAGCAGTCATCAGTCCTTGATTATTCCTACAGGGTAGTTACCAATTTCATAAGCTTCTTTTCAGTGCCATGTTAGCTTTGGGTCCTTCCAGACCTATCTTTATGCAAATTATTTACATATACTTGCCTTGTGTTTACAGTGTATCTCCTCCTATGTTGCTCGGACTCTTTAAAAATGCCAATGGGTGCGTGTCGGATTCGCCAAAAGTAGTGTATTTTTGAAGAATCCGAGACGGGTGCGGCATCAAAAGTGAAGAGTCCGCGCAACTAAGATCTCCTCTACTTGATGAAAAGAAAAATAAGTTCCTTCCTCTTCAAATCTAGATTTTGTTTCTCTCACTAGCATTTCCCCTTTTTTATTGTCATGCTTTCTTTGAAAAGGGATATTGCTTATATCGGCAAAATAAATTGGAGGAGGCTTTAGAGTCCTTGAAAGGGCAAGAAGGAAGTACTGATTCAATGCTGTTGGAATCTCAGATTTTGTATCATTTTGGAAAGATGGGTACATCTGTCGATATTTATCAAAAGCTCCTGAGTCTACTATAGATTCCTTGGAGATAAATCTTGTTGCTTGTCTGGTTTCTGCTGGAAGGTCTTCTGAAGTGCAGGGAACCTTGGATTCACTGAGAGTTAAAGCGACTAGCAGTTTTGAATTGGCTTACAACACTGCCTGCTCTTTAATTGAAAGGGAGAAGTACAAAGATGCAGAACAACTGTTATTGTCAGCTCGAAGGCAAGTTTGCCTCTAATAAGCTCTTCATAACATCATGAAAGAATTAGATTCACTTAGTCCCTGACTTGTTTTATTTGTAGGACTTTTATCCATTTTCTTAACACTTGATGATGCACAATCTATGACTAGTAAAAAATTACAGAATTGGTCAGGAAACACTAATGGAAGAGAATTTAGCTGATGATGATGTTGAAATTGAATTGGCACCTATAGCTGTTCAAATTGCATATGTACAACAGGTAAATTATCTTATGACACGAGTTTGAGTAGTCTTCTTTTGCTTTGATAAGTTGCAATGATGCAAGTTGTTTTTTTTTCTCTCTCCAGATTCCAGGGAACACCCAAGAGGCCATTGCATCTTATACAGATTTTGTCAAAAGAAATTTGGCTGACGAGTCTTCACTTGCGGTGGCAGTAAATAATCTCATTGCTTTAAAGGGTCCTAAAGATGTCTCTGATGGCCTAAGGAAACTTGATAAGCTAATAGAGAAAAGTGATGGACCAGAGAAGTTCCAGATTGCTCGTGGACTGGACTTGAAGTTCTCACAGAAGCAAAGGGAAGCAACATATACGAATAGGGTGCTGCTGCTACTTCATTCTAATAAGATGGATCAGGTATATTATCTGTAAGATTTACAGCAGTTTGCAATGGTTCTCCTTTGAACAATTGATGCATTAGAAACAAGGGGACCCAGTAATAGACATCCAACTGCTACTGTTTATTCCCCGAGTCTTTTTCCAATGTTTATTTTTGTCATTGGATTGTTACAGGCTAGAGAACTTGTTGGCTCTCTATCTGGGATGTTCCCCGGTAGCTTGATGCCTGTACTTCTTCAAGCTGCTGTACATGTGAGAGAGAACAAGGCTGCTAAAGCTGAAGAAATACTTGGACAGTATGCAGATAAGTTTCCTGACAAATCCAAGGTTATCCTGCTTGCAAGGGCTCAGGTTGCTGCAGCTGCTGGCCATCCGCAGATTGCAGCTGATCCCTTGGTTATACCTGACATTCAACACAAGCCTGCAACTGTTGCCACTATTGTCTCTCTCAAGGAACGGGCTGGAGATGCTGATGGTGCCGATGCTGTGTTTGATTCTGCAATCAAGTGGTGGTCAAATGGCATGACTGAAGACAATAAGCTCAATACCATCATGCAGGAGACTGCTGCTTTCAAGCTCAGGCATGGAAGGAAAGAGGAGGCAGCATGCCTTTATGAGCAGCTAGTGAAAAGCCATGGAAGTATTGAGGCTTTAGTTGGATTAATCCAGACTGCAGCCCATGCTGACATTGAGAAAGCAGAAGCTTATGAGAAGCAGTTAAAACCACTACCTGGTTTGAAAGCAATAGATGCGACAGTTTGGAGAAAACTTCTGGTGCCAAGCAAGCCGAGAAAGGTCCAAATGCCGGTGCCACTGAAACATACGAAGCGAAGAGTAAGGATAAAGCGAAGGAAAAGAGGAAGAGAAAGCCAAAATATCCAAAGGGCTTTGACCCAGCTAATCCAGGACCTCCACCTGATCCAGAGAGGTGGCTTCCCAAGAGGGAGAGGTCTAGTTACAGACCAAAGAGAAAGGATAAGAGAGCAGCTCAAATTAGAGGTTCTCAAGGTGCAGTGGCTAAAGAGGCAGCGAGCAGTAGCGATACGAAGTCAAACCAGCCAGCTAATCCAAAAGGAGCCTCTCAGAATGCAGTGCAATCAAAGGCTTCATCCAAATCTTCCAGGAAGAAATCGAGGATGTAATCCAACAACAGACAACCGATGTTTCTTTGTTATTGTTTCCCTGGATTCATTTGGCATTTCTGTTGTACAACATGAGTTAGTCTCGGAGATGTCCATTTATCTATTGTTAACTTTTTCATACACAAGGTTGTAGGGCAGGCATCTGGAGTTAACTTTAATCACTTTTGGAAAGGCCTCATTTACTGAGTTCTCTTAGGTCTAAACTATTTGGATTTTGGCTCTATTTTTAATTTCTTTTCTGCCTTTATACTTTTTGCTGTCTGATCTGCTCGGAACACCTATATTCCCTATGTGGAAGGAAGTCGATTTAACTAGAGAACTATTAATTCACAAGATATTTTATATGCAATTTTCATTACTCAGTGGAACTACAAGTAGTGTTTTCTTTCGATGATAAAAATTTATTAAATATGTATTTTATGCTTACTTGTAACATCAAAGTACCAAATTTTGTTCAGGTAATGAGAATCAATCATATTAGCATGACAACTAACACCTAGCGCCTCCTATCATGGACATATGAAAGCATTATGCTTGACTTCCCATAGAGGTTGAATATATTCTACAATAACTATATCACCAGCAAGTTAAAAAAAATTCATAATGTGTAATTAGGATTGGCTTGATTATGAGGTCAATAAAGTAGTAACTTGGGGACTCAACTTTTCTGAGGCTCCCACATCTCTATATATAGAGAGATTGTAAAATTAGTTAATCTCATATACCATTAAATTTGAAAAAAAAAAATTGAGTAAAAAATATAATAAACTTTTTCTTTATTTTATATGAGAATCATGGTAATAATTGAGAAATGGAATAGCTTTTAGGTAATTGTAGTATCCATCTTACTTGACTGCATATTTTGTTGCCTTATTTATATTATGACGACTAACATGAACCTACATTATTATTTCTGTATTTCCGTTGGAGCTCTCTCCATTTGTGGCTCAAACTTAGAACCTTAGGGTTGGAAGTGAGGGGTGCTTACCATTCGAGTAATTCTTTTATTATTGAATATTCCAAGTCTTTCAAATAGTCAAACCTTCTACATTATGTAAAATCTATTGTTATCTGTTTACAAAAATATCAAATCTGTTTTTTTGATGTCTTCTTCAAATTTCAAGCATTGTGACAAGTTATCATTATATTGAAGCAACAAACACTATTCTGATATCGTTATATCAACTTGGTATCAGAGCATCAGGTTCAAGAGACCTAGGGTGTCTGAAATATGCACTAGTAGAGTCTCTTTCATGAGTGTGAAGCGCGCCACACCTATGAGAGGGAGGTGTTGCGCCCAAATCGCACACGCAAGTGTACGTGGTCATTCAAGTATTAAAGTGGCTCTTATGAAGAGTTGGGTATCATACCCATAGAGACTTGCGATTAGAAACTTGATTGTTCCAATATTTTCAGCTAAGCACAAATGTTATCCAGATTTCAAGAGTGATTTATTTTATAATCTAAAAGTTAAACGGAATTAAACAAACACGATTCAATTTCAAGGGTTTCAAACAATGATTGGGTAAAGTCCAGGGCTGCAGCTTTTATCAGGATTCATGCAATTAATATCATTTAAATGGGTATTTATCAACTATCGAATCAATGATCACAGGGTTAAATGTATGATCATGGTCTCCCGACCTCTAATCGCCCACGATAAATGACAACCTAACTACATTGTTGAGCGGGGATAGGCTGGATCAAGTACCGAGCATTATGATTTCTTCCTGTATAGTGACAAGGATGGTTTCTAGGTATATCCCTATCCTAGATACAAATTAACCCTAATTATTAAGAAAAAATCATGCTCCACATGCCCCACGTTCTATCCTCTTATTCCTCTCCCGAGTTCAATTCAGACAATGTGTTTATTTCAATGGTGATCAGTCACGGAATACAAAAAGCAAGAACATAAGAAAGATTCATATGATAATTGATATTTAACCCAATGAAAACTTAATAAATTACAATCATCATGTAGCCACAACCCTAGAACTAGGGTATTTAGCTACTCATAACAATAGATTCGATCAAACAATGTTTAAGTATCATAGAAAGATCGAAAGAAAAAGAGTTTAGGAAAGAACCCTAAAAAATGATGAAATATCTTTCCTAGTCGTCGTTTTTCAAAACCCAAAAAAAAAGAATGTTTTAATAAAATAAAGTATTAGCCTATTTATACTAAAAGTCAAAACGGCCAAAACTTGAACCCAAGGGCGCGACGCGGAGGCATGTCTGCGATTCGATTCGTGAGAAAACACACTTCTCCGTGACGCGACTGCTACACAGAGGGTTCTACCTCAAAAGTTATTTCACGAGCCAAACTAAATTCCTCTTCGCGACGCGGAGAGGATATGGAGATGCCTTGAATGACATTTCTTCAATCTTCTTCCCTGCTTCTTTTCGACTCGGATCTTTTGTGTTCCCCATTGTCCATTTTCGTGCTCATTTCTCCAATTAAGCTCACCTACATAACTAATCATGTTGGTTAGCTCATAAACAACCAAAAGACTCGATAAGACTATAAGAAAACACACATTGAATTCGAACTTAGCTTAAATACGGGCATGATTAGATTTCTAGGCATATAAATATGCCTAAGATCACTACACCACACTTAGAGCTTTGTTCGTCCTCGAACAGCTTACCAACTACTCCTAGACCTGGACTCTCTACTATGGTATTTGTGCATCCGCCACTTTCTTCCAAGGCTCTGTAACCAGTTAATGCAAGCATGATTTTATTCAAAAGATACATAACTCCTGTAATTGACTTGACAACTTTTAGCAACCAACACATTCAACAACATGTGCACCATTACATATCACCTATTCTTTCATACAACAAGTGCCCCTCACTCCAAAAAAATTAGTCCACAAAATCAATTCAGTAGATTAAATATACTTTACGAACTTTGCAACAAGGTACACTCTTGCTCAACAAAACATATCATACATGCATGCATTGAGAACCATAAGCTTGCCCATTATGTACATCTCCACTAATCAAGTGTGTTATGCTCAAAATCAAATAGGACTTGTTCCGGTTGTAATGTAGGCTTGGGGTAAGGGAGGATTCATTTAGATAAAATTAGTGACTTATCCTCCCTAATGCACCTGTTTTAATTTCCTTCTTACATTCACAACTATTTCTTTTCTTCAGCCTCCTCTTTCTTCATAGATTTCCACTAGTATTACCAACCTTGCCTTTATTTCTCACTTGCCCCTTTATTTCTATAGCTCTTTTTTTTTTGACACTCAACAATAGCCATCCTTGACTTAGAGATTTCTCTCGAGTTAAGGTGCACATTCCCCTTGTAAGGGCCAGAGCCATCATTAAGGTGCTTACCAAGTTAGCCACCTTCAACTTAAGCTTTTAACCTTAGTCGAAGTGCACAATGTCCTAAGGACCAGGGCCAATATCATATTTAAACTCATGGGGCATCATTTTACTACCTATTTTCTTTCTTCCCCAACAACTAAACATGTCCACCCTATTTACTCTTTCCGGCGCTTTCACTTTTCCTCCTAACATAGTGCATTAGGGATTTGGGATCAAAGCTAACGATATCAATAAAAGGGATTCGACTTAATTACGTGGTTTAGAACAAAAATCAAGGCTAAAAGGCTCAATGGGCTATACTAAGGATATTATTTCTGAAAGGGTTAATATTCAAAACAATTCAAAGATAGCCTATTATCATCTTCTAAACACAACACCACTTTTATTTCGATTCAATAACATGCCGGACAAGTTCTAGACTTAGATACATTACATGGATACTACAAAAACTCATCGCTCATGGCACAAGTTCTAATCAAGTATGGGTCAATCACAACACAAGTTCTAATAAAGTATGGGTCAATCACAACACACAATCAGTTTCATGCACAAGGTCCAATTTAAGCTTAAGTTGCAATCATTCACGTCAAATACAAGAAGTTCAACTGCATTCATATATCAATTTGAAATCATGCTTTCATACATATTTCTTTCCGAATTTCAACTTCAGCACAAACCAACCTAAGACTCAATGACGAAATTGCCCTTAAGACGGTCGTCATCCATCTATCATTGGGAAATGTGACTTAACTATGACTACTGAATCAATCCTAAAAAGATAAAATATTTTTGTATTTTGCACGGTTCAAAGGGCCTTTCCTTGGCCAAAAAACCGAAAACAACCTCCAAGGAACCTAAAATAAAAAAAAACAAAGCAGACTCTAACATAAGAATGTTCAACAATAAAAATATATACAGACCAGGTATGATTTCACCCCTCACCCCATACTTATACATTAGCACTATCCCCAGTGCTTCACAAAAATCTGAACAATTCAAGAGGTAAGGTGAAAACACTCCCTGATCAATCCTCCATAACATCACCCCCTTCTGCCTCATCACCGGCCTGAGCGGGGTCTATCTCCTCATCAGAATTAGACTCTACATCCAAGCTAGTACACAAGCGCTCCTCATCGATTGGAATATCATTATTGACCGGCTAACGAAACTCAGGACCAATGCCAAGTAGGGCCTTGGCATGGTCATTCAAAGGGTAGCGCCTCTCAACATCTCCTAACTGCATGTCAGTGGAAGCCCGACCGCCATTCTGGTGGCGCAACATCTCTAGGCCGTACATCCTGGCCATATTAGCTCATTGCGTCGATGACGCTCAGCAGTAGTGAGAGGATGCCCAAACTTAGTGTCGAGCCCTTTGGTCCTAGTGATGTCCACCGGTGCTACGAATAATGGTGCCATGTAGTCCACATTTTCTTCAGGAACACCTGCAACACGACACATTCTGGTAATAAGGCCACCAAAAGGATACTTGTGCCCTTTATGAACCCGGGTCTTTCGCATCGTCGATTTTAGGACAGCTCCAATGTTCAGCTCCGTAGCAGTCATCAAAACATATACCAAACACACCCTGTCCCGAGTAATATCTGTGTAGTGGAGACCCGGTATCAAGCAATTCATGACAATCTTTAGCCAGACGCGTGTCTCCTTAAGCATGTGAGCGTAGGGAAGAGATTGGTGATATCTCTTCCCACTATGCTTAGTCTATTGTGCCATGGATTGTGGACCGCACAGAGTATGTCTAATGGCCCAGTATGGAGGGCGTATGTTTAACCCTGTCAGCACTAGTGGATCAGTGTTCTGTGGTGTACCTAATATGTCATTTATACCCGCGGGAGTGATAGGCACATTAACTCCCCACACAGTCACAAAATGGGATCTTGCATCCGGCGCCCAGTTGGCATAGAATTCTCAGACCATGTGCAAGTTGCACTCTTCCGGCTCTGCAAAGATAAACTCCATACACAACTCCCTGATCTGCCTCAATATCTATGGGAACTCCTGCGCTAAGCTGTCCCTATCAATACAAGCGTTAGAAAAATACTACGCCTCAGTGTGCTTTTTGTACCATGCAGTTCCTTTCTTGGTTACAACTTTTACCTCGAACCGCCTCGTTTGGCCTCTAGGTACTGCAGGTGTGGGAGGTACATGCCCACTCCGAACCCGCTTCCTCTGACTCGAGGTTGCAACTTTCTTCCCGGGTCTTTGCGTGCCAAACATGATTTCCTGCAATCATAATATAATTCACCCCACACACATAGAAACAATGAATCGTGGGTGATGTGCAAACATCACCCCACACTTATGTCGTGCAATGATTCATTCTCGGTACTCAGACTTCCCATAAAATGAATGACGACACGCTAACCTGTTGATCACAGTCACACAAACAGATAGGCACATTATTCGCCACAAATACTCAACCTTATACTTAGATTAAGACCCACACACATTATTCTATGATTTAAAAAGCAAGTAGTGATACTCAAGACTTCACACTACAAATATATATCCATGAATACCTAATATCATCCAGCCAACACCGCCAAATTGATGTCCCATACATATTCAAACAACTATTCACAAAACAACACAGACAAGAGTCAATGTAGGGTATTTCAACTCCTAAGGGAAAACCACCTACTACACTTTAGTACCCCAACAATTCGAATAACCAACCCCAAGGTGATTTCCCAATATGCACACAAGAATAGGGTAATTCTACTCAAGAATTGAAAATACCTACTAATAGTTTAGACAAACAAGCATAACCCACATACAACACCCAACAATTCCAACAATTTAATCTAAAAACCAAACACAAGAAGAAATAAGTGCTTCAATCATCGAAATCTACTACCCCAACTATCATGTTTAGCCAAGCCCATTCGAACCATGCCCCAACACAATCAAAACTTCCCCAATATCAACGAACAACAACACATATCACAGCAAACCAAGACACCCAACCTTTGTATCAAAATAAAAATAAGAGGCATACCTGTGATGTTGAAAGAGTTAAGAATCGAAAGAGGAGGATGTGGAATTGTTTCGCGTTATGGATGCACTCTAAAAATTTGAACAATGGAGAAAATGGAGGGGATAAATCGCAACTATGAGACTGAATTTAGGGATAAATGGGGTTTTGGGACGGGTATTAGGGAAATAAAAAGGGATTGGGTTGGTTTATTTGATGTAAAACGGGTAGAACCCGTTTCATTTAATGAAAATTGAAAAACCTTACCTGGGGGCGCGATGCGGCCTGGTCACGGAGTGTTCTGCCTCCAGAAAATAATTAAATTTTCACGAAGTCAAAATTTTGAACCCTCTCCGCGATGCGGCCTGGTCACGGAGCTGCCTTCTTTTTGGCGTAAAAGTCACTTAGTGTCGAATCCAAAATTTGGGCCTCCCTCTACAACGCGCCAATTCTACGGATTGTTCTGCCTCGCGCTGGAAATTTAATTCCAAGCGAGGCAAAATTTAACCCCAGCTCCGAGATGAGGAACATGTCTTAAAACCTGATTCCTGCACATTTTCAGCACACAACCCATTAGTAAAAACACGATGGGTTGCCTCCCATCCAGCGCCTTAGTTTTGGTCGTGGCACGACTCATATTTTTGTACTTTTCTGAATATATCATTTTTTTACTAATTCCTATGAATTGAAATAACAAAACAAAAGCATAGAAATCCTAACTATTACAAGGGGTCACGAGTTGCTCCCGTGCAGCGCCTGATTTAACGTCGCGGCACGACCCTCACATGACTTACTCGTTATTCAATGTGAGCGCTTCAAGCTCACGATCAACATTTTTTCCGAAATAGTGCTTGACCTGTTGTCCATTCACAAGGAAAGTAGAGCTCTTATCCTTGTTCCTTAGCTCCACCGCACCATATTGGGTCATCCTCACAACTTCAAAAGGACCACTCTATTTAGACCAAAGCTTTTCGGGGAACAACTTCAATCTTGAATTGAACAACAACACTAATTGACCAGGCTCAAAGGTGCGTGACACAATATGCTTGTCATGCCACCTCTTGGTCTTCTCTTTGTACATCTTAGCATTCTCATAGGCGTGAAACCTGAACTCTTCTAACTCATGCAGCTGCGTAATCCTCTTCTTTCCAGCTAACTCAGCATCCAGATTCAACTTTTTAATCGCCTAGTATGCCTTATGCTCCAATTCAGCTGGGAGGTGACACGCTTTTCCAAACACCATTCGATAAGGAGAAGTCCCTACCGGTGTCTTGTACGTCGTCCTGTATGCCAACAAAGCATCATCTAACTTGTTAGCTCAATCTTTCCTTTGAGCATTCACAGTCTTTAAGAGGATTTGCTTGACTTCTCTATTAGACACTTCCACCTGCCCAATAGTCTGGGGATGATACGTTGTAGACACCTTGTGTCTTACCCCATATTTAGCCAACAATTGCGCACTGAACTATTAATTAAGTGCATACCTCCATCACTGATCATGGCCCTTGGAGTCCCAAACCTGGTGAAGATGTGCTTTCATATGAATTTCACTACCACCTTTGCATCATTGATTGGTAATGCAACAGGCTCTAGCCACTTGGACACGTAGTCCACTGCCACTAAGATGTATTGATTACCACGGGACGATGGGAATGGTCCCATGAAGTCTATCCCCTAGACGTCAAAGATATCAACTTCCAGTAAATTGCTCAATGGCATCTCATGCCTTCTAGAAATGGCGCCCATCCTTTGGCACTGATCACAACCCTTCACAAATATAACAACATTTTTAAAAAGAGTAGGCCAAAAGAAACCAGATTGCAATACCTTATGTGCAGCGTATTCGCCCCCATGGTGTCCACCGTATGGCGAAGAGTGACAACTCTCCAACACTTGTGTCGCCTCTTGTTCAGCTACACACCTTCGCACCTTCTGATCAGGTCCCTGTTTGAATAAGAAGGGCTCATCCCATATATAGAAGCGTGCATCATACTTCAACCTCTGCTTTTGATGTGTTGAAGCCCCAGGTGGAAATAAACCACTCACCAGAAAATTGACAATGTCAGCATACCAAGGCACTTAAGCAAGGTCCAAGGCAAGCAATTGCTCATCAGGAAACTCTTCACGAATATGCCCTCATTCTTCACATGAGATGAGTTGTCTAATCTTGACCGATGATCAGATATATGGTTCTCAATTCCCTTTCTGTCTTTTATCTTTAGATCAAACTCTTGCAATAGTAGAATCCATCTAATCAGCCTCGGCTTGGCATCTTTCTTATCAAACAAATATCGAATTGCAACATGATCAGTGTACACTACAACTTTGGTTCCCACCAAGTATGATCTGAACTTATCAAATGCAAACACTAATGCCAGCATCTCTTTCTCAGTGACAATATAATTTGACTGGGCTGCATCAAGTGTCTTCCTAGCGTAGTAGATGGAATGAAACATCCTATCCTTTCGCTGCCCAAGCACTGCCCCAACCGCTATATCACTGGCGTCACACATAAGCTCGAATGGAAGCTCCCAGTTTGGATCAATCAAAATATGAGCTTCTATCAACTTCTTTTTCAACAGCTCAAATGCCTGCAAACACTTTTCATCAAATACAAACTTCATTTCTTTTTCTAACAGGCTGCACATGGGTCTTGCAATCTTAGAGAAGTCCTTGATGAACCTCCTATAGAACCCAGCATGTCCCAGGAAGCTTCTAACTCCCTTCACTGTGATGGGTGGTGGCAAATTCTCAATAACTTCCACTTTAGCTTTGTCAACTTCCAGCCCATTCTTGGAAATTTTGTGCTCTAACACAAATCCCTCTCGAACTAGAAAGTGACACTTCTCCCAGTTCAACACAAGATTGGTTTCTTCACACATGGCAAGAACCCTGTCAAAATTAGTTAAACAAAGTTCAAAAGACTCACCAAACATCGAGAAGTCATCCATGAACACCTTAACAAAATCCTCCACCATATCATGGAAGAGTGCCATCATGCATCTCTGAAATGTCATCGGTGCATTTCATAATCCGAATGGCATGCGCTTGAAAGCATAAGTGCCATATGGACAAGTGAAGGTAGTCTTCTCCTGGTCCTTTGGTGCAATAACAATCTGATTGTACCCAGAGTAGCCATCCAGGAAACAATAATATTCCTGACCTGCCAATTTATCCAACATCTGATCAATAAAATGCACCTGGTAATGGTCCTTTCTAGTAGCATCATTCAACTTTCTGTAGTCCATGCAGATAGGCCACCCATTTACTGTCCTTGTGGGGATCAATTCAATCTTCTCATTGGTTACCACAGTCATTCTGCCCTTCTTGGGCACACACTGTACTGGACTCACCCATTTACTATATGATATGGGGTACACAATCCCTGTATCTAACAACTTGATCACTTTTTTTCTCACCACATCCTTCATCACTCGATTTAGTCTTCATTGATGTTGTGCACTCGGCTTATGCCCTTCCTCCATGTAGATTTTATGCATGCACAATGCGGGACTAATTTCATGGATATCGTACATTTGCCAACCCAAAGCTGCTTTTCTCTTCTTCAAGATGATTAATGTTGCTTCCACTTGTGCTTCAGACAAAATAACCGGTAAAGTTTTATCTTCACCCAAAAATACATACCTGAGGTAGACTGGCAATGCTTTTAACTCCAGCTGGGGTGCTTCTTCAATGGAGGGCTTGGGTGGAGGACCCAACACCCTATTTAAAGGCTCCCAACGATCTCCAGATGTACCTACAAGTGCCACATCAAGAAATTGCACCATTTTCTATGCCTCAACATCCCCATAGATATCATCTCTTACTAGCACTCGCTCTAACGGGTCTTTGGACGTAATATATCGAGCCTCTGCCTCAAGATCTATCATAGTTAATGCAGAAAACTCGTTATATACAGCTGGGAGCTTTAATGCCTTGTACACATCGAACACCTCCACTTTATCATGCGCCCTCGTAGTGAGTTGCCCAACTTCTACATCTATCATAGCCCTCCAGTCACCAAGAAAGGTCTTCCTAATATGAATGGGACCTCAGGATCTGGCTCAAAATTCAGCACAACAAAGTCTACTGGGAATATCAATGATCCCACTTGCTCTAAGACATCCTCTACAACACCCTCAGGCCTAGTAACATATCTATCAATCAACTGTAAGATGATGGCAGTAGGTTTATGACTATCTAACCCCAGCTTTTTGTACAACGAAGTTGGCATCAAATTGATACTAGCTCCTAGATCACACAATCCTCGCGCATGGATGCTCTGCCCTATAGTGATTTGAACCGTAAAGCTACCCGGATCTTTCAGTTTGGTGGGCAACTTATTTTGGATTTGGGAGCTACACTCTTCAGTAATTGCAACTGTCTCATATTCAGTCAGCCTCCTTTTATTTGCCATAATCTCTTTCATATATTTAGCATCCCCGGGTATACCCTGCAAAACATCTACTAACGGCAAATTAATGTGAACTTGTTTCAAAAGATAAAAAACATACTAAAACATTCATCCTCCTTCTGTTTCTTGAACTTTTGAGTGAATGGAGGAGGTGGTTTCACTATTGGTTGCACTCTTTCTTCTTGTGCAACAACTTCGCTCTCCTTAAGCACACTCTCTTTACTTGCAAATTCAATATTTCTTTTCTTTGGAGCCAACTCCTCCAATTTCAACCACTGTGAGTACCTACCGCATTTACCTGCTTGGGATTTGGATCAGTGTTTCCCGGCAAACCTCCCTGCGGTCGTGAGTTTTGGGCACTAGCAAATTACCCAAATTGTTTCTCCAGATTCTGTATAGCTAACTGATTGTTTCTCGCATCGGCAGCTAACTGGGCTTGATCAATTATAATCTTCTTCAGCATCTCCTCCATGCTCATGTTACTAGACTGCTTATTTGGCTGCTCCCGTTGGACCTGTGGTTGGGTACCCTTGTGCATTTCCCTGGGGTTTGTACTGATTTTGGCTTTGAGCCTGATTTTGATTACCACCCCAAGAGAAGTTTGGGTGGTTACGCCAACTCAGATTGTAAGAATTTCCATAGTTATGTTGGCCTCCTCCTCGTTGTGCATTCCCTACAAAATTTACAGAATCTAGGTTTCTACCACATACCTCTACACTATAATCACCACCTCCGCAAATTTTGCACCAAGTTGGTGGTTGTTGGACTACATTCACCTGAGCTGGCTAGTCCCAATGATAGATTGTTGAAGTGGCTGTTCATCATATTTTGCGTTGCAGCAATCTGTGCAGTTAAAGCAATTACTGCATCTACTTCCAACATACATGAAGTTTTCTATATCACAGGTTTCACCCCTTCTTCGTTCCATTTGGGGTTACCCTGTGAAATCCTGTTCAGCAAGGTGAATAACTCAGCATATGTCTTCTCTAAAGCCTGACCACCTACAGTTGAATCAAGTAAAATTTTGGTGTTAGGCTCCAATCCTTCAATGAAGGTATGGACCAACACCTCATTAGATTGATGATCATGTGGACAACTCATCAACATCGATTTAAACCTGTCCCAAGCTTGGTACAAGTTCTCTCCTCCTTGATGTCTAAAACTTAAGATGTCACTCCTCAACTTAGTTATTTTTCCAGATGGAAAAAATCTGATGAGGAGCTTCTATGCTAGGTCATTCCAGGAGGTGATAGAGTTAGCGGGCTCAAAATTCAACCATCTTTTTGCTTCCCCAAGTAGAGAAAAGGGAAATAAGGTGAGCCTCACATAATCCTCATTAACTCCAGTTGGAGTGTAGGTATCGTTGATTTTGAGGAGGTTTTGGATGTGGACTGTTGGATCCTCGTGCGCGACAGACCAGTGAACTGCCCATTAGTGTGCAATAGTTGCACCATACTCTGCTTCAGTTCAAACCTTCCACCAGCTGCAGGTTTCTGAATGCATGATGTCACATTGGTGGTACATGGAATTGCCACATCTCTTACCTTCATCTCAGCCATTACTACAGGTTCCTCTTGCACAACTCTTGCTACTAGAGATGTTGGTTCACTAGCAACAACATGTATTGGGTAAGTGATGCCTTCTCCGGTAGTGAACAAATCTTTCCGGTTCAGCTAGAGGCGATACCAATTCTTGATCGTCGTCCAGTTTGAAATTTTAGAACAACTTGCAACAATGAATTGCTAAGATCAAGCTGTCAACACTTGATTTTTAACATCAGAAATCAGAAAAATCAAATAATTCATAATTCTAAAGTCCCCGGCAGCGGCGCCAAAAACTTGTTGCTCCCAAATCGCACACGCAAGTGTACGTGGTCGTTTAAGTATTAGAAACTTGATTGTTCCAATATTTTCAGCTAAGCACAAGTGTTATCCAAATTACAAGAGTGATTTATTTTATAATCTAAAGTTAAACAGAATTAAACAAATGCGATTCAATTTCAAGGGTTTCAAACAATGATTGGGTAAAGTCCAGGGCTGCAACTTTTATCAGGATTCATGCAATTAATATCATTTAAATGTGTATTTATCAACTATCGAATCAATAATCATAGGGTTAAATGTATGATCCTGGTCTCCGACCTCTAATCGCCTACGATAAATGACAACCTAACTACATCGTTGAGCGGCGATAGGTTGGATCAAGTACCGAGCATTACGATTTCTTCCTGTATAGTGACCAATCATGGTTTGTAGGTATGTCCCTATCCTAGATACAAATTAACCCTAATTATTAAGGGAAAATCATGCTCCCTATGCCCCACGTTCTATCCTCTTATTCCTCCCCCTTGTTCAATTCGGACAATGTGTTTATTTCAATGGTGATCAGTCACGGAATACAGAAAGCAAGAACATAAGAAAGATTCATATGGTAATTGATATTAACCCAATGAAAACTTAATAAATTACAATCATCTTGTAGCCACAACCATATAACTAGGGTATTTAGCTACTCATAACAATAGATTCGATCAAACAATGTTTATGTGTCATAGAAAGATCAAAAAAGAGTTTAGGAAAGAACCCTAAAAAAATGATGAAATATCTCTTCCTGTCGTCGTTTTTCAAAACCCAGAAAAAGAATGTTTTAATAAAATAAAGTATTAGCCTATTTATACTAAAAGTCGAAATGGCCAAAACTTGAACCCAGGGGCACGACGCAGAGGCATGTATGCGATTCGATTTGTGAGAAAACACACTTCTCCACGATGCGACTGCTACACGAAGGGTTCTGCCTCAAAAGTTATTTCACGAGGCAAACTAAAATTCCTCTCTGCGACGCGAAGAGGATACAGAGATGCCTTGAATGACATTTCTTCAATCTTCTTCCTTGCTTCTTTTTGACTTGGATCTTTTGTGTTCCCCATTGTCCATTTTCGTGCTCGTTTCTCCAATTAATCTCACCTACACAACTAATCATGTTGGTTAGCTCATAAACAACCAAAAGACCCGATAAGACTATAAACAAACACATATTGAATTCAAACTTATCTTAAATACTGAAATTATTAGATTTCTAGGCATATAAATATGCCTACGATCAGGAGGCTACTAGGTGTTTAAAGAAAATTTCACTTCTTTTGTTTTCCTATCGTGCGTGAAGTATGATTCAACTTCTCATTTCTAATCCGTTGTTATGCATTTCAAATCATGCCTCCTCGCACAGCTAAGCACGGAATGCTAACGCACGCAACACTAACACAGTTCCTCCAATCCTGAACCATGAGGTTACGAATGTAGAGTTCCATAATGCGATCTAGTTGTTGGCCTAAATTGAGCTAACTAGAACAATCAGCAGGCCCCAGTTTCAGCAAACCCCACTGGTAGATCAACTGCAACTAGGATTTGAGAGTTTGTTCGTATGAATCCGCCAGAGTTTCTAGTATTGAGGGTTGGTGAGGATCCATAGAATTTCATTAACGAGATTAAGAAGATTCTTAAATGACCGGTACTGAGATTGTTGAGCTAGCATCCTATCAAATCAAGGATGTGACTTATATCTGGTTCACGCAGTGGAATGAAAACAGGGGTGAGAATGCAACTCCTGTGACGTGGGACATTTTTACCAGAGATTTTCTAGACATGTTCTTTCCGAGAGAGTTAAGGGAGGCTAAGGCCCAGGAATTCATGAACTTAAAGTAGGGTTCAATATCAGTCCAAGAATATGGGCTAAAGTTCACCCAGCCCTCCAAGTATACTCCATATATGGTTGCCGATTTGAGAGCACAAATGAGCAAGTTCTTATTTCGAGTATGTGATCTAGTGGAGACCGAGTACAAGAATGCCATGTTATTGGGATATATGGATATCTCTAGACTAATGACTCATACTCAGCAGGTTGACGGAGATAAGCTTAAGGAAATGGCCAAGGATACCAAAAAGGCTAGGATGGGTAAATATGAATACTCTCAGCAGAGGCCAGGCGGTGGAAATCACTCACAATTTCAGCAGAGGTCTACAACCCAAGCACATTCATCAGCTAGTGTTTCACCTCCCAGGTTTTGATAGGATCAGAAAGGGAGAGCATCTGGCTCTAAGTCATAAGGAGTGCTTCAGGTAACCAAACTTTTCCAACTTGTCCAAAGTGTGGTAAGAATCATCCGGGAGAGTATCTTGAAGCCAGAGAGGGGTGCTTTGGGTGTGGTCAGTCTAGTCATAGGTTGAAGAATTACCCTTCTTCTAGGCAAGGACAAGGAGCTAACAGGGCTCAATCTACTACTTCAACAGCTTCAGCGGGTCGCCCCACTCAATAGGGTGCCTCGTCTGGTATAGGTGGTTATCAGCACCAAAACAAGTTGTATGCTCTTCACGATCGCCAAGACCCATGAAGATTCTCATGATGTGGTCACTGGTATGTTACAAGTCTTCCATTTAGATGCTTATGCATTGTTAGATCCAGGGGCTACACTTTCTTTTGTAACTCCATATATAGCAATAAACTTCGGTGTCAGTCCATAAACTCTCTCTGAACCCTTCTCAGTCTCTACTCCAGTTGGTGACCCAGTTATATCTAGATGGGTGTACATAAATTGTCCTGTCACAGTTTCCCAAAATGTCACCTCAATAGACCTTGTAGAGTTAAAAATGATAGATATTGATATCATTCTAGGCATGGATTGGTTACATTCATGTTATGCCTCAGTCGATTGTAGAACTAGGATCGTTCGATTTCAGTTTCAAAATTATCCAGTCTTAGAGTGAAAGGGTAGTAACTCAATGCCTGTAGGTCAATTTATCTCTTACCTTAAGGAAAGGAAAATGATTTCTAAAGGGTATATCTATCATCTTAATTATTCAGGTTAATGATTCAAATTTCGAAACCCCAACTCTTGAGTCAGTCCCAATCGTAAATGAGTTTCCAAAAAATCTTTTTAGAGTCCCTTCTGAAAGGGAAATCGACTTCAGAATAGATGTCCTTCCAGATACCCAGCTTATTTCGATTCCTCCTTACAGAATGACTCCACCTGAGCTAAAGAAATTGAAAGAACAGTTGAAAGACCTTCTATATAAGGGCTTCATCAGACCCAATATCTCTTCATGGGGTGCTCGAGTGTTGTTCATGAAAAAGAAAGATGGTTCTCTTGGAATGTGCATTGGCTATTGTCAATTGAACAAAGTGACAATCAAGAATAAGTATCCCATACCCAGAATTGATGACTTGTTCGACCAACTTCAGAGTGCTAGTTGCTTTTCTAAGATAGACCTCAAATGTGGATATTATCAGCTTATAGTCAGAGATAGTGACATCCCAAAGATAACCTTTAGGACTCGGTATGGTCACTATGTGTCACGACCCAAGGTAGACCGTAGGCGTAACATGAAGTATAAGACCCCGAAGGGATCCATAAAAACAACTTAGCATATATCATACAAGACAGCAGAATATAAGAGATTTTAAAAGACAGTTTCAACTTATAAGAGTTTATAAAGTGAAGCGGAAGTCTAAACATCATCTCAAAGGCCATCTAGTACATAAGATTTTATTCGGGCGTAGCCCGTACATCAAGTTCAAAACTGAAATTAAAGACAAAAAGGGAAACCAAGCTCAGTCCTCGGATGATGAGGACACCACTCTTCAATCTTCTACTATAAGATCTCTAGCCGCGGGAGTGCGAATCTGTAAAGTCGGACCCTATATTTGGTAAAAATGTAGGCAAGAGTATGCGTTAGTACAAAATGTACCAAGTATGATAGCCATGCATAAAATTTATGAAATCATGCTAAATAGGACATTTTTGTGATATGCAAAGACCAAGTCAAAACATAAGATAGGAAGTTAGAAAACATAATCGTAACCATTGTTAATGCAAGTTAAATCATCTTTTAAAATAAATGAGAGTAATTTAAAGGTAACCTTGGTTCATTATTGTGGGAAGTAGACTTAACCGACATATAGACCATGCGAGCTATAACATGGAACCCTTGTGTCTTCCACACCAAAAAAGGGTTGTCCTACTTGCCAAGGTAGAACCATGAATCTGAGCTAAAGTTGATCCACTAGCTAATGTCTATCTAGAAAATCATCCTACGGGGGCATATAGGTAAGGGATAAGGATATTGATACTAGAAACCCGGCCTCAACTCGATAGAGCTTCCATCTCAATATCCTTTCGGTGCTAAGCATAAATCCCACAAAGTAGTTATTAATCTTAGTGTCACGACCTGAGTCTAGGCCCCAGATGCGACACAGCGTACTTGACCCCGAAGGGGTCTCGTACAAGCCTCTTAGCGTTCATAAAATTCGATATATAGAAATAGTGAGGAATTAAAACTTATTTAAATCCAAACTATCAAAAACTTCATTTAAAATCTTTCAAAAGACACAACGGAAGTCTAAGTCTCACATGGCCATCTTAACAATGTACTTGAAACTATAGTAGAGACACAACCCTTTACGATCAAAGAATTAGAATTGCCTATTACATGAAAAAGGAAATAAACTTCAAAAGACACTAGTCCACGATCTATGAGGATGTACCACTCTTGCCTTGGAGGAATATCAATCCAAGCACTTCAATCCTAGCTAGAATCAATCACTTGCCGGAACCTACACTTGTAGTAAAATAAGAGAAATATGGGTTAGCACACAAAAATGTACTAAGTATGATGACCATACAAAAACTTGCTTAAAAGGGACATTTTGGTTGGAAACCATGCATTATGCCACCTTTTTAGAAATATCATGTACAATAGCATAAGAGACATACAATACAAGTATAATCATCATACAAGTCATAATACCACATTTAGACAATATCATCGTAAACCATTGCCTTTACCATAAGTAACCCTCATGCTATACCTTGTGCAATGCATGGATAACGTCCCATACCACCATCCACAGCAAGGCACCATAGTAAGGTCACCTAAAGTGAACTTACCATTCATTCCTTTTTCACCTTTACACCATATCCATACATAAGAGACATGACATTTCATAAGGCATGACATGGGAAGATAACTCATAATGTAACCCAAGTATAACATGCATATCACATTAAGCACTTAAGAGTCAACATTCTTCAATTACGTCATTTAGAGGACTTTCATACATTAGTCATTAAGACTTAGAGAACTCACTATGACCTTATCAAAGCCTACTCGTGCAATGTATAGATGACATCCCATACTACCACCTACACTTCATAGAACCTCTCAAGAAAGCATAATGCACATCTCACATGATGGGAATAAGCGTTTAACCGACATAGACCATGCAAGCTAGATATGGAATATAGTGTCATATATCCCCACACCGTAAAGAGGTGTTCTACTTGCCTAAGTTAGAACGGTAATATTAGCTTGGATGGAATCCGCTAGCTAATATCCTAAGTGGGCACATAGTTATGGGATAGGAAGATGTTCCTTGGAACTCAAACCTAACATTGGGAGAGTTTCCATCTAACTATATCCACTCGGTTCTTAGCCTACATTCCCATAGATTATTTCATTTACATTACATTAGGGTACTATGGAGGAATGCCATAGGCCTATCGACCCATGATACATCATTACCCAAGAAAGGAATGATATAAGCCTATCGATCCATGGTACATTCAAGGACAACTCTAGAGTCCTCATGAAAAGAACGCCATAAGCCTATCGATTCATGGTTCCTCATTACATTCTTATACTCATGAAGGGAGTGCCATAAGCCTATCGGTTCATGGTACATTGACTCATTAAAAAAGGAATGCCATTAGCCTATCAATTCTAGAGTCTTCATTACATTAGATCATTTATGAAAAAAATGCCTTAAGCCTATCAATTCATATTTATCAAGTCAAGACACATTCATTGCTCATATTTGAAATGAATGCCATAGCCTATCGATTCATATTCATCAAGTCAAGTTTCTCTCCTACTCTTTTTGTGCTAGTTTGAGTTCCATTCAAGGATGAATGTTCCCAAGGGGAGATATCATAACACCCGATAAGTCCATGATTTGGACTTATTTAGAGCATTATTTTGATAGATTTTGTGTCCTCAAATGTTTGTTTTATGCCAATAACTGATTTAAAACCCTTGATTTCTAGGTATTTGGATTGAGGAACAAAGCATGGACACTAATTTGCAAAAAGGAACGAAGTGAGCTGAAAGAATGAAGAAATAAAGGCCTGGTAATCGCCGAGTCCCCTTGGCGAGTCACCTAATGGCCTCTTGACCGCCTAAAGTTCCAGTGTGCCATGCCTTGAAGGAGAAAATCAATTTGGCAATAGAAAGGAGGAGTCGGCTTGTCGCCGAGTGGTTCCGCGATGCAGTGTTGGATCGCCCAAAGCTACAAAACTTGAGGATGCTGAAGGCCAAAGCAATAAGGCGATGGAACTGACCAAAGGGCAGATCGCCAAGTTGATCGATGATCTCGACTTACTGCGCGGAATGGTCCCTCGCAACATATTTTTGGCGACTATAAATACTTTTACAAACATTATGTTTAGTATCAAATTTTATTATGAACATTCATTAAAGTAATTTTGGAGTTTGAGCTCTGAGTTTTGAGATAAACTTTTCCTTAGCTTTGAAGAATTTAAGTTTTCCATTTTTTACACATTGGAAGTGGGTCTTTGAGATAAGTCAATTTGGACCTTTGTAAAGACAAAATTAATCTTACCAAGTTGATGGAAACACAATTTGGTAACAATTTCTATCTTTTTATGATGTCTAGCTAAAACCCAATTCTTGGGGTGTGATTATGTGATTATGAGATGATTTAGCTTATGGGTATTGCTAATTGATAGTTTAAATGTTGTTTAGAAGTGATTTCAATCGGTAATTATTTTTAAAACTAAAGGATTGTAGTTCTAAATGCAGTTCTACCTTCATGTTTTTGGCTTGCTTGAGAGAGAGGTTTTAAAACCAAGATTACTGAATTGATGGTCTGTGGGTATTAGGTTTTCATTGGTTCAACTCGAGAGAGTGAATCCTAAACCCTTTTCCATATATTCAGCTCGAGAGAGTGAATGGACTAAAGCGTAGGCTATTCTTATTTGCTTGCTTGTTGGTGTTTGAGAGAAACCAACTTGATTCGGGGTAAATTATTCGAGAGAAAGTTTATCCCTACTAAAGTCTAGCTTATTCATTGATTTACAAATATTAACTGTCAGTTGCAATGACCCCATTTGTCTATATTACCCTATAATCGAATCACATCCCAAGAACCCGTCTCATTATCATTTATTTTGTGTTATTTGCTGTTGTTGTAGCTGATAGTTAAAACCAAAACCCCTGTTATTTCGTGTCACCCCCTAATTTGAATTATGTTTTCATTCGATAATGTCGATTCCTATGATTGACTTGAACATATTCGTACTTTGCTATTGAATCTTTAACACGCACCACTCCCTGTGGGATTCGACCCCAACTCATTTAGTTGGGTTATTATACTGACTAACGATCGTTGACACTTAGAATTAGATGAAGTGTCTTTGATACGTTTAATCAAAATGGCATCGCTGCTGGGGAGTGGTGTTGGTTATGATTCTTTAGTTAAGTTGAATTTTGTTCTTATTAGTTATAGTTGAACTTACTTACTTTTAGTTTTGGTTTGGTTGTTTGTGTTTTGAAAGATGAAGTATGAGTGTGAACAGAAACAATGGTAGCCATGTAGGACACCAAGATGAAATCGAAAATCTCAACGATGTCAATGAGCCTAATGCTAATGGGTGGAATTGGTGCCATTAGCTTGCCTCCGGCGGAAGGGAACGTTGTGTTCCATATCACAAGTACTATGTTGCAGCTCTTGCAATTGAAGGGACTGTTCGGTGGTTTGGCTCATGAGGATCCCCATGAGCATATTAGAAACTTTGTGGATGTTTGTGGACCGATCTCCTTTAAGAACATATCCCAAGAGTCGGTCCAGTTGAGGTTGTTCCCATTTTCTTTGATGGGAGAAGCATGTAAGTGGCTGGCTGAATTGCCACGAGAATCAATCACTTTGTGGGAGGAGCTGGTCACCGCATTTCAAGTGTAATTTTTCCCTCCTTCGAAGATGATGATTCTTCGGGACAACATCCAGAGCTTTAAGAGGTTGAAGGGTGAGCCAATTCATGCGGCTTGGCTGGGATTCAAGAAGTTGGTGCTACAATGCCCAACCCATGGTTTACCCGACAATGTTTTGCTACAGTATTTTTATCGGAGCCTTGACTTGGTAAACAAGGGTGTTGCTGACCAACTTTCTCCTTGAGGTTTGATGCAGCAACCTTATGGGATAGCAGCTCAGCTCTTGGATGGCATGACCACAATCAATCGGTCTTGGTACACCCGCGAAGATCAGGTCTCCCCTCTCACGTTTAAATTGACGAAGGAGCAGATGGAGAAAGACCAAGAGAGGGACCAAAACATGGCTAAGATCATGACACAATTTGACATTTTGTCCAAAAATGTCATGGGAGTTGGTGCTCAAAGTGTCACTGCCATGGGTGTCGGGTGTGTTAATCCTGATGAGCACAAGTTTGAGGCTTTGTACAACGAAGAGATGAATTTCCTATCCAACCAATGTGGTGGTTATCGTTCAAACTACCCGAGGTAGGGTGGTAACCAAGGTTGGAGTAGGGATGAAGGTTGGAAGGAACGTGACAGAGAGTGGAGGGATCAAAATCCAAATTGGAAGGATAGGGAGAAGGATAGGTTTGTGCCTCCCTACGAGCGTCAAAATCCAAAGGATTCGGAAGGTGGCCGGTCTGAGGATATGCTTTCTCGTATCCTCAACAAAGTTGAGGGGTCGAACAAGATTTTGAAAGAAATGAAAGAAGATGTGTCGACCATTAGTTAGACAGTTACCTCCCATTCCATCTCGATCAAACAGTTGGAGACCCAAATGGGTCATATCACTTTTCATCTAAACCTGAGATAGCAAGGGGGGTTGCCTAGTGATACTATGGCCAACCCTAAGAATGAGGTTTGAGTGTGGACTTGCATCATACTGCGACGTTAACTAAGGCGCTGCTTGGGAGGCAACCCAAATTTTATTTACTTTCTTTTTTGAGTTTGAAATAATCGTGTGTTGATTGTGTAGGTCAAAGTGTGGAAGATGTTTAAAAAGTGCAAGTTGGCGAGCTAAAAGTCCTATCGGCGACTCGCCGAAGAGGTCGGCGAACCCGACTTGGAGTGCTGTTGGACTCGAGACCTTTTGAAATCGGAGTCTATAAAACTCGGTGATCCTATGAGCATATTGGCGAATTGCCGACCAGGTCGGTGATCACGACTTAGTCCGTCGTTTGGACCCCCACATTAACTGGAGGTCCTGTAAAACTCGGCGAGGTAAGTGCCCACTTGGCGTGTCGCCGAGCAAAACATATGCTGCCGAATGGGAGAGAACTGCATGATTTTAAAAGGCCAAAGGTGTAAACTTTCAAACTCTTTCACTTTCCGTCACTTTTGAACTTCCCAGACTCACACCCGCACATTATTTTCTATATTTTTGCATTTTTATCTCGCTTTAGTCGTCAAGTTTGTGTTTGGAGTTGGATATCGTTGCCACCTAGCTTTACAACTTGTTTATTCGGCTTCAAAGGTTGGTTTTCCGAACCCTGAATCTATTATTTAGTGATTTTTACTCATTTGCAAGAGATTTTATCTTCGTGAAGTGTGCTGGGCCTCTCTGATCGTAATTCTATGCTTGTGTGCCTATTTTAATTTGAATACCATGCCTGTAATGCCTTTGTTATTAAATTCCCAAGTTTTTCATGCTTAAAAGTGATTAAAATTGTGGGGTTGTGCTTGCATGTTGTTGGGTCTAGTCGGGTGAAGTCTAAGTAACCCACATTTGTGCCAAATGACGTAATTTGCCCAATGATGGAGCGGTTGACGTCATTCTTAAGGGTAAAAGTCATCAAGTGGCCAAATTTGGACAAACCGAGAAAAGTCTGAGTACTCCGGGGGCATGGGTGTAATGGGTCTTAGTCTAATTAGAGGATTGCATGTTTTGATTTTATTTTTGGGGGCTGCGAGGTTGAATTTGGAATATGGGGTTGAAAGTAGGCCCGTTGGGCTGTTTGGCGAGCTGGGTCGAGCTCGCCGAACCACTCGGTGGTTCGTTGAATCCCCTTAATCACCTTTAATTTCATGATAAATCTTGAGTTAGGTTCTGTAACTTTCGGTGAGAAGCCTGAGGTCGCCGAATGTCTTCCTTGATCGGCTTTTTATAAGCCTCTAATCCTTAAATGCACTGTAAGTTTTGGCGGTCTAATCCTTGCACGCCGAATGTTGTTAGTGATTTAATGAAAGGCCTTTCCCATCGCCGACATGCCATTTGTCTGAGAAAATTTTGAGTCAATCCTTTCGGCGAGCCCGATCTGGCTTGCCAAAGTGAATCGGTGACTTCTGTAATAAATTTTTCTGCACATCTGCTTGAACTGTTTCTAACTTTCTACAATGTGCTTGCAGATATGGCTAGACCTAAGGTAGCTGGTAGAGACATGCCGCCTCGCAAGAGGACCAAGGGTATAAAGATCAACGAGGATGCAACTGCATCTAAGGCGAAGGCTACCAAACTTCCCATAACAGGTGGGAAGGGAAAAGGACAAGGGAAGGCACCTGTATCACCGGAGGCCAGCTCCGACAGTGACGACATCTACTCCACTCACCTCACCACTTATGAGAGTGAGGGTGAGCACCAGGAACATCAGGTTGCAACTTCTGAGCCTGATGATGAGCTAGTGGCAGCACAGAGGGCAGAGCTGCGATCCAAAAGAATGAATGATCCATTTAGGATTAAGACTCCCCAGGCCACCACTACTACTCCTTCAGCGCCAGCACATGCTGCGGTCCTAGTACCACCAGTACAGGGTCCTCCTCCCCGATCTATGAACAGACTGAAGACTGAAGGACTGTGGACAATTATAGAGGAAATGAGGTTGTCCACTGATGGGGTCATTTACAGGTATCCAAAGATTATGAGCTGCCTGAGGTCACAGAAATTCCAGATCTTGACCAATCCCTGTGGCCCGTACATTCTGAGTTGGATCAAAGAGTTCTACAGTGCTAACAGTGCCTTGATACCACAAGGGAAGAAGCTGATAGCCAAATTCAAGTCGGTAGACTATATGGTTGTCAGGGGCAGAAAAGTGAAGTGTGATAGTGATGCTATCAATGCAGTCCTGGAATGCTCAGACGATATTGACGATGACTGTCAACACATGATTAGGACAAAAATGCTGGAGAACATGAAAAAATTGTTGGCCCCTCTGATATCAGACGGTTACCCTAGGTGGCTCGAGGTTGGAGTAGCTATTGAAAAGAAAGACCTCAATGTAGTAGTGAGGTATTGGTTTGGCTTCTTCAGCAGTACGATTATTCCATCCCAGAATGAGTCAGTTCTCTACCACGCCAAGGCAGCCTGTCTGGGTTGCATCATTGATGAGACGAGGTTGAATCTAGGGATGATTATTGCACAGAAGATGCTGATGAGGGCTAAGCAGTGCCAGACCTCCCTTCCCTTTCCGGTGTTGATCACCGAGATGTGCAGACGAGCTCGAGTTCCTAGAGATGAGAAGAAGGATGTGGAAGTGATTCCCACATCTTCTACCAACATCCGGAAGATTGAGGCACAATACTTGAAAGATGAGACGGAGAAGAAGAAGGCAAATCTGGTGGATACATCCCTGGTTGTTGATCCTCAGACACTGCCTGTAGAGGCAGCATTGCCTACTCCGGCCCCTGGGCCTTCAGGTACATCTAGTGCTGTTCCTTCTGATACTCCCAGTTCCTCTGCTGATCCATTGCTTCCTAGATCTAGTACTGATGTTGCTATTATTGCTGGTGCCTCGCGGCCCTCGCTTACTCAGGCTGCATTACACAGATGGGGTAACTAGCCCATTCTACTGACCGTCGTGCTGCTAAACTTGAGGCCTCCATTTCAGGCATGATTCAGACAGCCCTCGCTGATGCTGTGACACCTTTGAGTGCTACCATTGATTCACTTGTGGCTAGGATAGTAGTGTACGAGCGTGGCTAAGGGGCCATCAATGAGGTGACAGCTCTAAAGGCCGCTATTGCTACACTGAGGAGAGATGTGGACCAGCTGAAGTCCACCGACATGTCTATGATTTTTGGGATGGTGCAGATCCCAGTTATGCCAGTTGAGCCAGATATGCCTCTAGCTACCACCAGAGACGATGTTAGAGTTTAGGAGCTTGCTAATCCTGAGTCTGAGGTGGAGACGGATGAGGAGAGGCTTGGGGTTGCTGAGGAGGTTTCTTATGAGGGCCTTACAGAGACTGATGAGGCCATGGTAGATACAGCTGTGCAGACTTCTTTGGCAGATGTGCCTTTGGCTGACCCTAGTGGACCTACTACTATTGATGTGACTCCGGGCACTGATTCCCAAGATCAAAGTGTTGCACCGGCACTGATGCCCCGACAGATGGAGCGACTGTGTAGACAGGATCCCTATTTACCTCCCTCTCTGTCTTTGTTTATTGACTTTTGGATATTTTTCTTCGCATTTGAGGACAAATTGCTTTTGTTTTGTGGTGGGGTGAGGCCCACCTTTTGTGAGTATTGGTCTGTTTATATATTGAGTTTTTGTGCTATATATTGTGTTTTGATACTGCTTTTGTGGATATTTGAGATTGTGGCTCCTTGTTTTAATTGTAAATGATTTTTGACCCTTTTTGAAAATTTTATGCCACCTGCTGATTGTTTGAATGTGGTTGTTCTTGTGCAAATTTGAGTATCGGTCATGATCAATACCGATGACTTGAATAATGCTCATAATCGAACAAAAATGAATGTGTGGCTACGATGAGGTCAAATGAAGTTCCATAGGCAATATGTGAACTTTTTGCATCTCGTTGTGACTAGCCGGTTATCGAATGAGTCTCTTGTGATGAACATTGCACACTAGCAAAAGTGTGGAGTCTTGTTTGACATTGGTGCCAATGCCGTGTGTGATGAGCTTATCGTGAACCATATGTGATGTCACCTAGAATTTGCCCCGTTGGTACGGTTGACTAAGTGATGCAATCTCTTGAATTATCTTAGACAACTTTAAAGAGTAAAACAATTTGACATTATACCTCTTTTGTGGCCAACCTTGTGAGTGTGATCTTTGCTTGAACACCCTTTGAGCCTTTCCCTTTTTCTTGGAAGAAACTTGAAGAAATTGTGACCTTTCTTTACCCATTACCCATAATCCTCATGATTTGTGGTTTGTTTGAATAGCCAACTCAGGCCAAAAGCCTAAGTTGGGGTTGTGGTGAAAAGAGAAGGTAAATCAAGAAGTGCAAAGAAGTCCCCCTTTGACCTATGATTTTGAGAAAGATGGAACCCCTCCATACATAAAAAAAAAAAGAAAAGAAAAGAACGAAAAAAAGTTTGAAATAAAGTTGCAAAAGAAATGGGGTGTCCAGTATTCCATGGGTAGTGAATAATGGGGTGACTTTTGAGCATGAATGAGAATGATGAAGAAAAGGAAAGAAAATGTTGTTCATACCACATTTCATGAGGATAGCAGACACTGAGCCTAAATGACCACACCTTTACACTCATCCCCGTTACAAGCCTTGAAAATACCTTTTTGATTTGAGTAAGCTGAAACAAGTGTTGATTGGAAAATAAGGGCAAACCTATAGGTGAAATCATGCATTGTGTTCATATTTGTGAGTGTGAGTGTTGTATGTGATTCTGAAGCTTTAAATTCTTGAACCATTGTGTGTGAACATGGAATCATTCTTTGTGTGAGAGCATATAAGTATCTTTGTTGAGCTTGAACTTGCATTTGAAGCAAGTATTGTGAACTTGAGAATCTTTGATAATGGTGAGTCATAACTTGAATCTTTGAGTACGCAATTGATCCTTGCATGAGTAAGTTGAGTCTTTTTGTGTGCATTCATGATTGAGTCTTGTGTAACATTGTTTGAGACATCCTTTTTGAACTGCTGAACTTGAGTTTTACTTGAGGACAAGCAAAAGTTTAAGTTGGGGGTGTTGATGAGTCCATAATTTGGACTAATTTAGGGGATTATTTGGATAGATTTTGTGTCTTCAAATGCTTGTTTTGTGCCAATAACTGATGTAAAACCCTTGATTTCCAGGTATTTGGATTGAGGAACAAAGCATGGACACTAATTTGCAAAAAGGAACGAAGTGAGCTGAAAGAACGAAGAAATGAAGGCTTGGTGATCGCCGAGTCGCCTAATGGCCTCTTGCCCGCCTAAAGTTCTAGTGTGCCAAGCCCTGAAGGAGAAAATCAATTTGGCAATAGAAATGAGCAGTCAGCATGTCGTCGAGTAGTTCCGTGATGCAGTGTTGGATCGCCCAAAGTTACAGAACTTGAGGATGCTGAAGGCCAAAGTAAAAAGGCGATGGAACTGACCAAAGGGTGGATCACCGAGTTGATTGGCGATCCCGACTTACTGCGCCGAATGGTCCTTTGCAACATATTTTTGGCGACTATAAATACTTTTTCAAACATTATGTTTAGTATCAAATTTTATTCTGACTTTTGGCTTTTCATTCTTTCTGCTGCAGCTGTTTAGGCCGGGGAATAGCTCCGAGAGGGACTTCTCTGAGTAAAGCCCCTTTGGCTTGCCAGATCGAACTGGCTGTAAATTCAGGAAGAGGCACCTTTGGGGACCCCAAAAAAAGGGGATAGAGAGCGTGGAACGAGTTTGAGCTCTGAGTTTTGAGATAAACTTTTCCTTAGCTTTGAAGAATTGCCATTTTTGAGAAATTGGAAGTGGGTTTTTGAGATTCTTCAATTTGGACCTTTGTAAAGATGAAATTAATCTTACCCAATTGATGGAAACACAATTTGGTAACGATTTCTATCTTTTTATGATGTCTAGCTAAAACCTCAATTCTTGGGGTGTGATTATGTGATTATGGGATGATTTAGCTTATGGGTATTGCTAATTGATAGTTTAAATGATGTTTAGAAGTGATTTCCATCGGCAATTGTGGTTAAAATTGAAGGATTGTAGTTGCAAATGCAGTTCTACCTTCGTGTTTTTGGCTTGCTTGAGAGAGAGGTTTTAAAACCAAGATTACTGAATTGATGGTCTGTGGGTATTGGGTTGTAATGGGTTCAGCTCGAGAGAGTGAATCCTAAGCCCTTTTCCACACATTCAACTCGAGAGAGTGAATAGATTAAAGCGTAGGCTGTTCTTATTTGCTTGCTTGTTGGTGTTCGAGAGAAACTGACTTGATTCGAGGTAAATTTTTCAAGAGAAAGTTTATCCCTACTAAAGTCTAGCTTATTCACTGATTTACAGCTATTTACTATCAGTTGTAATCACCCATTTGTCTATATTAGCCTATAATCGAATCACATCCCAAGAACCCGTCTCATTATCGTTTATTTCATGTTATTTGCTGTTGTTGTAGCTTATAGTTAAAACCAAAACCCCCTGTTATTTGACATTCGTTTCACCCCCTAATTTGAATTATGTTTTCCTTCGATAATGTCGATTCCTATGATTGACTTGAACATATTTGTACTTTGCTATTGAATCTTAAACACGTACCACTCCCTATGGGATTCGACCCCAACTCATTTAGTTGGGTTATTATACTGACTAACGATCATTGACACTTAGAATTGGATGAAGTATCTTTGATACATTTAATCAACACCTCAGATTCAAAAAGGGAGAAAATTCCAATTTTTCACAGACGACACCATCCACGGACCGTAGGTGGGACGGCGGTCAATAGGTGGTGGCGTAGTCATTAAAAGTTTTCCAAAATGTCAAGTTCCAGTACTTTTCCTCGGTTCACCAGGATGATCCATCATTCAATGCACGAGTCCTAGATAGGTCTCGTAGGTGAGTCCTAGAATTAAAGAAACTTTGAAGTCAAGAGTTGGGACCTATGACCGTGGTCCACAGTCCGTCGATGAACCCATGGGCCGTAGGTATGGCCTGTCTTGAGGTCCTATTTTAAGAGCCTCTAAACTCCATTGACGGTCAACCAGTACGGTTCGTGGTCTAACTAATGGACCGTAGGTCTTGCCGTCGACAGGAGTTGACATTTATTTGTATGAGGTCTTTTGGGTCTTTTCCTAATTATTCTGGCCTAATACAATGTCATTTTACCCCTTCGCCCAAAGCCCTATATAATGAGTTTAAACTCCAAATCACCCAAACTCAATTCATTCTCTCAAATTCTCAAAAGAATATCAAGCTCCTCCTCTCAAATATTTCTCTCTCTAGAAGTTGAAGAAGAAAGTTAGGGTTTCAAGATCAAGCCTCCTAATCCTCCATTGCTTCCAAGCTTTTGGCATGATAGTTTTCATCCATGGAGCCCTTTCCTCCATGGAGTTCCTGAATTCTCCAATTTTATAAAGTTAGATTCTTCAATTGATGTTAGGGTTTCCTTCCATGTCAGGGGTTCCTTTCAATGTTGATTTATTTTATTGATTTATGACTTTTTATGCATGAATTGAAGTAATTGCATGTTTTAAAGTTAATTTCTCATGAACCCATGCATAACCCATGATATTTTTTTTATCATAAACCATGAAAGATGAATTTATGAAGATATGCATGTCCTTTTTGAGGAGATTGATGTAATGAAGTTAGGGATGCATTTACTTTGAAAACATGATGAAACTTATGAATTATTTAAAAGAATGCATGTTCATGAAAGTATGTTTATGACTCAAGAAAGCTTATAAATGAGATTGTCTACATATTTCATGAAGTTTGGCACATGACATGAATGACATCTGGATTTTCCTTCAATGGTTTTTGGGTTATTTTCCTAAATTAGGTCTTGATTAGTATGGTATCCGGATATGCCATCAATGATTAGAGACCACAATTTAAAAACTATTTCCATTAGTATTAGGGGCATTTCTAGCATGAAATGAATGACTATGGGCCTTAAAAGCTATTATGAAAAGATCATGGATGGTGAAAGGTTTTCTCATGCATGGTCTAAGAAGATATCCTAAATGACTTAAACTTTGATTGGTTACTTAATTATGCCTTTCCATGGATCATGAGACAAATTATGTGTACCGACTCGGAAAATGATAGGTTGAACTAGAGCCTCATCATGTGAGTTAGTGTGACTTTAAGTTGATGTCTAGGCTGTTTTAGACTTAATTGAGCAAGAAAGAAGCCTTAGGTGCAAGCAAGGTCCTAGACTAGCAAGATTGAGTGAAAGAAACCTTGTTCTTTGAGGGGCTGTTTGGCGATGGGAATACTTGATCGCCCAAAGGGTTGGACGAGTCACCCTTGGGCTCTTGTGATCGCCTAGTGGGCTGCCCATTTGGCCTAGGTGCTGGACCAAAGGGCGAGCTAAGTCGTAGCTCGCTAAGCTGGTTGGCGTGTCACCCATTAGCCCCCCTCCATCGCCTAATGATCTACCCATTTAGTGAGCTCACTGGAAATTTGGGCGAGCCAAGGGTACACTTGGCGAGTTGCCTCGTGCACTTGGCGAGCCTAAGGGTCCAAAGGGCGAGCTTAGATGGGCAAGGGGTGAAATTTTAAGGTAGAACTTTAAGTGTCCTTAGTTCTTTTCCTAAGTTGAATCCACATTATTCTATTCCTTTCCTAGCAACTATAAGACCTTTTTTAGACTTGAATTCTTTCAATTAAGTCACTCCAAATAGAATCCAAAAAAAACCCATCTCCTCTCAAATATTTCTCTCACTAGAAATCCTCTATTAGGGAAGAAGAAGAAGAAGAAGGGAGTCTTTGAAGCTAGGGTTTGGTGATTCCAAGGTGGTTCTTCCTCAAATTGCTTGGGGATTCTTAGAAAAGGTATGGTGATCCTTCATCTAGGGTTAGATTTCACCCTAGAGTCAATTTCAAAGAAGTTTTCAAAGTTTTCATGTTCATGAAAACCTAGGGTTTTACTCAATCTCATGGGTTCTTTCTTCAAACGATTTCAAATTGTTTCTAATGTCATATAATGATTGTATTAGTGTTTAATTGATGATTTATGATAAAAATACTCTATGAACCCATGATTTCCTTCAATTCCTAAATTGTGCCTTTAGGAAGTGGGTTTGTTGATTATGGAAGCTTATGAGTGGAATATGTCTAAATTGCTATGGGGTTATTGAATTGTATCATTATATATGCCTTAATTATGGTAAATTGTTGGTGTGTTGATGATTTGAGATTCATGGTCTTGAAGGCAAGTTATGACTAAATTACATGTTGAAGTAGAATTGTGCTAGAGATGTTTATCCACTTGAAAGGTGGAGGTGTTTAATTACTATGTATGATTATGATGTGAAGGATATGCATGTGATTTCAATGATATAATGATGATCATGTATACAAGGTAATTGTGTTATTGTTGATAGTATATTCTCAATTGACACTCATGAATGATGATGAATATGACTCGATAGGCTATGTCATTCCTTTCATATATGAGTAATGAATGTGTCTTGACTTGATGAATATAAATCGATAGGCAATGGCATTCCTTTCATATACGAGAAATGATGAAGGAGGAACCTCGATTCTGAGCTAACACATATTCAATACATCATAAGGAAGATAGGAACAAGACTTAGCAGCTCAACATGAATGCAATCACATGAATGCACATATCCGAGGAGGAAATTTCAACTCCAAGCTAAAGCATATTCAAAACATCCTTTCATAAGGTCTATCTGCAACTCATACTCAAATGCACATAATCATGAAGCAATCAATTAAACTAAATCATAATTTTGGAAAATAATTTTTTTCATGAGCATGCATGCATGACTGAGAATGACTAAGACACAAAAATCCTAAAGAGTGAACCATGAGGACCTGAGACCTCAAGCTAGACTTGAAGATAAAGGAAAGAGATAGGGATACTAGGAAGTCACATCACCTTCAAACATTAACCCACCAAACAATAACAAGGAACTCTCCAAAACCAACATAATTCTGCTCATGCACCAACCATGAAGCACACTATCCCCCCCTTGGGAGCAAACCCCACTAGTCTTTTCAAATCCATCTCCCTCAATCCCAAACATAACACAAAAGTCATAACAACCACTAAACTATTGATACAAGTAAGCACTTAAGAAGTTTCCCATGAAGTCAATCCCCATTTTTTTGACCTCCAAGATGTTATGCAATGGCATCTCATGTCGTCTGGAAATAGTTCCCATCTTCTAGCATTGATCACAGCTCTTCACATAACCTGCAACATCTTTGAACAAAGTAGGCTAGAAAAAACCTAATTGGAGCACTTTATGTGTAGTGCGCTCACCTCTATGATGACCCCCATATGCAGACGAGTGCCAGCTATCCATCACTTATCTCATCTCAGACTCAGGTACACACCTTCTCATCATTTTGTCAGGGCCCTGCTTGAAAAGATAAGGTTCATCCCATATGTAGAAACGAGCATCATAAATTGACCTCTTCTTTTAATGGGTGGTTGCAACCGGTGGAAACACTCCGCTCACCAAGCAGTTGACAATATCTGCATACCATGGTAATTCCGTCACCTCTAGAGCCAATAACTGTTCATCAGGAAACTCTTCTCGACTCTGACCTTGCTCACCCACATGCGACGAACTCTCCAACCTGGACAAGTGATCTGCAATCTAATTTTCAGAACCTTTTTGGTCCTTGATCTCTATGTCGAATTCTTGCAGCAATAGAATCAATCTAATCAGTCGCAACTTTGCATCCTTCTTATTGAACAAGTACCTGATAGTTGCATGGTTTGTATAAACAACAACTTTAGTCCCTACCAGGTAAGATTTGAACTTGTCAAAAGCATAAACCAAGGCTAGCATTTCTTTCTCGGTCACTGTGTAGTTGGCTTGAGCTGCATCCAGTGTTTTGCTTGCATAGTAGATTGAATGAAACACTTTCTCCTTCCTTTGACCTAACACTACCCCTACAGCCACATCACTTGCGTCACAGATTAACTCAAAAGGAAGCTCCCAATTTGGGGAAGTCAGGATTGGAGCTTCTATCAACTTCTTCTTCAAAGCCTCAAAAGCTCGAATGCATTACTCATCAAAGACAAATTTCATGACCTAAAAAACTTCTCACCCCTTTAACAGAGACTGGGGGAGGTAGCTTTTCAATGACCTCCACTTTTGCACGATCAACTTTCAGCTCTAGCTTCGACACCTTATGTCCCAATACAATCTCTTCCTACACTAGAAAATGACATTTTTCCTAGTTTAGGACGAGATTAGTTTCCTCACATCTAGCAAGCACCTTGTCCAAATTTTCAGACACATGTAAAAAAACTCCCCAAAGACTGAAAAGTCATCCATAAATATCTCCACAAAATCTTTGACCATATTATGAAAAATGGTCATCATGCATCTTTGGAATGTGGGTGGGGTATTGCATAGTCCAAACGACATTCGCTTGAAGGCATATGTCCTATACAAACAAGTGAATGTGGTTTTCTCTTGGTCTTCTAGCGCAATCACAATTTGATTTATCATGAATATCCATCCAGAAAACAATATTATTTTTTCCCAGCTAACCTTTCCAGTATTTGATCAATGAAAGGAACGGGGTAGCGGTCCTTTCTGGTGGCCTCATTCAGTTTCCTGTAATCCATGCATATGCGCCACCCTGTCACTGTCCTGGTTGGAATCAACTCATTTTTTTCATTGGTTATTACTGTCATGCCTCCTTGTTTAGGCACACACTAAACCGGGCTAACCCACTTGCTGTCTGAAATGGGGTATACAATACCTGCATCTAGCCATTTAATAACCTCTTTGCGCACCACATCTTTCATCATTGGATGTAATCTGTTTTGAGGTTGTACACTTGGCTTTGGGCCTTCCTAGCTCCAACTTAAGAAACATGGACGTAGGCATCAAGTTGATACTTGCGCCCAAATTGCACATCCCTATTTCCTCAATATGTTTGCCAATTATTATTTGCACAGTGAAACTCCCTAGATCTTTCAACTTAGTTGGGAATTTGTACTGAATTCTAGAATTTTACTCCTCAGCGAGTGCCACAGTTGCATACTACACCACCTGCTCTTGTTAGCCACCATATATTTTACATATTTGGCATACTTAGGAATGCCCTGCAAATCATTAATCAAAGGCAAGTTAACATGTACCTATTTGAGGAGTTTGATAAACTTACCAAAACATTCGTCTTCCTTTGCTTTTTGAATTTTTGTGGAAATGGAGGAGGTGGTTTTGCTTTTGGTTCCTTAGAGACCTCGACTCACTTGGTCCTGTTTCATCTACCTGCTTCCCTTTTTCTTCAGCAGGTTTTGTTTTTGGAGTTAACTCCTTCCGTGGACGACCCTTACAGGTACTCACAACATTTACCTGTTTTGGGTTTGGATTAGTGTTTCTAGGAAAACCCCCTTGAGGCCAAGAATTCTGGGTACTGACAAACTACCCAAACTGCTTCTCCAAATTCTGGGTAGCTAGTTGGTTATTTTGGACATCTGCTGCCAACTTAGCTTGGTCAGCCATGATTTGTTTTAGCATGTCCACTCATATCACCCTGCTTAGCAGCCTGCTGATTTCCATGGCCTTGTTGATTGTAATGTTGTCCACCACCTTGCGGCCTGTACTGGTTAAGTCCTTGGTGTTGATTCTGATTTCCACCCCATAAAAAGATTGGGAGGTTCCTCCAGCTCGGATTGTAGGTGTTGCCATAACTTTGGTGCATCCCTCCTTGCTGTGCATTACCTACAAAATTTATAGATTCTGGATTTGCTCTACATACCTCAGTCGTGTGATCGCCACCTGCACATACTTCACACCAAGTTGGTCGCTGCTGTACCATACTAACCTGAGCATGCTGCTAGCACAGTGACAAGTTGTTGAAGTGCATATTCATCATATTTTGCATTGTAGCAATTTATACAGTTAAGGTTGTTACTGCATCCACTTCCAACACTCCACCAATCTTATGCACGATCAGTTTAGCTCCTCCTCCATTCCACTCGGGATTACCTTGTGAAATTCTATCAAGTAATGTAACCAGCTCAGCATATGTCTTCTCCAAAGCTTGTCCACCTGCAGCAGAATCAAGTAAAATTTTTGTGTTTAGTTCCAACCCTTCAATGAAGGTGTGGACCAACACTTCGTTAGCTTGATGATGGTGTAGACAACGGCAACATGGATTTAAACCTACCCCAAGCTTGGTACAAGTTATCTCCTCCTTTATGTCGGAAGCTTAATATATCGCTTTTCAACTTGGTTGTTTTCCAGATGGGAAAAACCTTATCAAGAACTTCCGTGCAAGATCATCCCAAGATGTTATGGAGTTTGTGGCCTCAGAGTTCAACCATCTCTTTGCTTCTCCTAGCAGAGAAAAGGGAAATAGGGTGAACCTCACATAATCGCAGTTCACTCCAGTTGGAGTGTACGTGTCACTAGTCTCGAAGAAATTCTGAATGTGCACTTGTGGATCCTCATGTAATAAACCACTGAACTATCCATTTGTGTGCAATAGTTGCACTATGCTCTGCTTCAGTTCAAATCTCCCACCAGCTACAGGTTTCTGAATAAAGAAGTAACATTGGTGGTGCGTGGGATTGCCACGTCTCTCACTTTCATTTCTGCCATCATTGCAACTGTGTCTTGTTCCATCATTTCTTCTGGGGTTACTGGTTCACTAAAGACAAGGGGAACAGGGTATGTGAGTCGTCTTTGTCTTCTCCGATAACGAACAAATCTTTTTGGCTCAGCCAGAGGCTCTACCAAGTTCTGGTCGTCTTCCAGTTTGAAATCTTAATACAACCTGTAAAATGAATAGCCAAGATCAAGTTGTCAACACTTGTACAAATAACTTAGAAACTCAAAAATTAAAATATTTGTCGATTTTAAAGTCTCTGGCAGCAGCGCCAAACACTTGTTGCGTCCAAATGCACATGCAAGTGTACGTGGTCGCTCAAGTAGTACAACGACTCTTTTGAGCTGGATTATCGCACCCAAAGGACTTCAAATCAACAAGCACTAACTTTGTTGTAACTAAAATAAATTTACTTATGTGAAAGACAATTTCAGGAATTTCTTTGTATTAACTATGTTAAACAATTTTAATCCTTTAACAACTAACACTTAAATCAGTTACAAACGTGGATTTCACAATTTGGGAAATATTCCAGGGTTGTAGCATGCACCAATTTCAAACATAATATCAACTTATGCCAACATTCAACAGGTTAACCTCATTATTGATTCATAAGGTTGATTTTACGATTATGGTCTCCCGACCTCTAATCACCTACCACCATTGACAGCCTAACTACATCGTTGAGCGGGGATAGGCATGAACCAATCGCGGAGCATTAGCTATCATCTTGTACATTAACCAAATGAGGTATATAGGTATATTCCTATTCTATATACGAAACACTCTAAGTTTTACTCTAGAATGAACACGTTCCTCACATTCCTTGGTCTATCCCTCTATTTGTCTTCCAAGTTCAAGAGTGGACAATGAATTTATTTTAATGTTGATCAGTCATTAAAATAGTAAAACTAGAATGCAACCATAAATCATAAGAAAACCCATCTCATGCTAGAAATAAACAATATTATACCATCAATCGTACCTACAACCCTAGACTAAGGGAATTTAGCTACTCATAGTATGAATCATCATCAAATAATGTTCAAAGATCATTGGAGTGTTTACCAAAATGAAAGAGTAGAAGAAAAGCCCTAGAGTTCGTCAGCAAAATCGCCCAAATCATGTTCTCCCATTTTTAAAAACTGAATGTTGATAAAATAATATAGCTAGACTATTTATAGTCTCAAATAAAAAACGTGGTGAAAATTTTTACATTACAAAAAGCTTGATCCAACTCTGCGACACGCTCACATCGCACACTCTATTGTTAAGGGAAATTCGCTTTCCACACTCTGGCTTCAGCTTCGCGATGCGGAGGTGATCCCTTGATTTAACATTTCAAGCACACCTCATCCAATTCTAGGTGTTCAATGATCGTAAATCAGTCTAAAACCCAACTAAATGAGTTAGGGTCGAATCCCACAGAGGGCGGTACGTGTTTCAGATTTAATTGGGAAGTATAAATGCAGTCAAATTAGTCATAGGAATAAAATTTATTGAATAAAGACATTATTCAAATCAAAGGGTGACACGAATGTCAAATGGGGGTTCTGGTTTTGATTATCAACTACAGACAACAGTCACAAACAATAAGAATTAACAATAATAAGATGGGTTCTTAGGATTTGATCGATTATAGGCCAATATTGACATATGGGTAATTGCAACTATTAGAAAATAGCTAGTTATTAGTGAGTAAGCTAGACTATAAGGGAGGTAATTTTCTCTCGAACAATTACCCAGAATCAAGTGATTTCTCTCGAACATCAACAAGCATGCAAATTAAGAGCAGCCCACACCTTAATCCATTCACTCTTTCGAGCTAGATGTGTGGGATTGGATTTAGGATTTACTCTCTCGAGATAAACCCAGGTCAACCCAATACCCATAAACCATCAATCAATAATCTTAGTTCTAAAACCTCTCTCTCAAGCAAGCCAAGAACACAAACATAGAACTGCATTTGCAACTACAATTCTTAAGTTGAACCACAATTAATAATTGAAATCAATGTTAAATAGCATTTAAACTAACAATTAGCAATACCCATAAGCTAAATCAGCCCATAATCACACCCCAAGAATTGGGATTTTAGCTAGACATTATAAAAGTGGTAAGAGTGATTTCGTCCTTACAATGCTCCAATTTGAAGTTTCTCAAGTACCCACTTCCAAATTCTCCAAAGTGAATTTCTTCAATCCTTCAAAGCTAAGGAAAAACTAGAGAAAAACTGTCTCTAGATGCTCAAAACTTAACAATAATTTGTTATAAAGATTATTTGATACTAAACTAAATGTTCAAAAATGTATTTACAGTCGCCGAAAATAAGCTACGAAAGCTCATTCGGCAAAGTAAGTCAGGCTCACCGAACCACTCGGCTAGCTCCCCTTAGGTCTCTTCCATCGCAGTTTTACCTTGTTATTCAGCATCCTCAAAGTCTGTAACTTTGGGTGATCTATCTTGGCTTCGCGAAATCACTCGACAATCTGCCGATGACTCATTTTCATCACCAACTTGGTTCTTTCCTTTAGGGCTTGGCACACTGGAACTTTAAGCGGTCTGATGAGCCACTCGGCGACACGCTGAGTGCTCTTGGTGATCCTTAGGCTCGCCCGTCTTCATTTCTTCAGCCTATTTTGTTCCTTTTTGCCTATTAGTGTCCTTGCTTTGTTCCTCAATCCATATTCCTGAAAATCAAGGATTTAACATCAGTTATTCGCACAAAATAAGCATTTTAGGACACAAAATCTATATAAACAAAGTCCTAAATGAGTACAAATCTCGAACTCATCAACGCCCCTAACTTAAACTTTTGCTTGTCCTCAAGTAAAACTCAAGTTCAGCAACTCAAAAAAGATGTCTCAAACAGTGCTACAAAAGACTAAATCATGAATGCGCACAACAAGACTCAACTTACTCGTGCAAGGATCAATTGTTCACTCAAAGATTCAAGTTGTGACTCACCATTATCAAAGATGCTCAAGTTCACAATACTTGCTTCAAATGCAAGTTCAAGCTCAAAAAAGGTACTCAAATGCCCTCACAACAAAGATGATTCCATATAAACACAAAATTCTTCAACAATTTATAGTTTCAGAATCACATATAACTCTCACACTCACAAAGATGAACACATGCATGACTTCACCATAGGTTTGCCCTTATTTTCCAATCAACATTCGTTTCGGCTTGCTCAAGATCAAAAAGGTATTTTCAAGCTTGAAACGGGGCTGAGTGTAAAGGTATGGTCATTTAGGCCCATTGGTTGCTACCCTCATGAAATGTGGTCTGAACATTACTTTCTTCCTTTCCTTGAAAATTAGAATCATGCTCAAAATTCACCCCATGATTTAACTTCAAATGGAATACCGGACACCCCATTTCTTTTGCAACTTTCTCAACTTTATTTCACAACTTTTTCATTCTTTTTCTTCTGCTTTCTTCTTTTCTTTCTCTTTTTTTTTTATATGGAGGGGTTCCATATTTTTTAAGACCATGGATCAAAGGGGTCTTCTTCACACTTCTTGATTTACCTGCTCTTTCTACCACACCCCCAACTTAGGCTTTTGGCCTAAGTTGGCTATTCAAACTAACCACACTTCATGAGGATTATGGGTGAATGGATAAAGAGGGGTCTCAATTGCTCAAGTTTCTTCCAATAAAATGATAAGGCTCAAAGGGGTTCAAGCAAAGGTCACACATCTCACAAGGTTGGCCACAAAAAGAGGTATATTGACAAATTGTTTCACTCTTCAAAATTGTTGCCTAAGATCATTTCAAGAGCTTGCATCACTTAGTCAATCGGATCAACGGGGTAAATTCTAGGTGTCATCAAACAAGGTTCACGGTAAGCTCATCTCACAAGGCATTGACACCAATATCAAACGAGACTCATTCAAGATAGTGTGCAATGTTCATCACAAGAGATTCCATTCGATAACCGGCTAGTCACAACGAGATGCAAAAAGTCTGCATATTGTCTATGCAACTTCATTTGGCCTCATCGTAGCCGTGCATTCATTTTTATTCGATTAAGATCACTATTCAAGTCATTGGTATTGATCATAACCGATACTCAAATTTGCACAAGAACAGCCACATTCAAACACAACAAGAGGTGGCAAAATTTTTTCAGATGGGGTCAAAAAACCATTTTCATTCATACCAAGAGCCATAAGCTCAAACATCCACAAGATAACATCAAAACACAAAACCCAATATATACACAAGATGTAGGTATATAAATACCTCACCCCACCACAAATAAAAAGAAGTTGTCCTCAAATGCAACAAACAAAATCAAAAGTCAATAAAAACGACAGAGAGGGAGGTAAAGAAGAATCTTGTCTACACAGTCGCTCCATCTGTCGGGGCATCAATGCCCGGTGTAACACTCTAATCCTGGGCATCAGTGCCTGGTGTAACAGCAATACATGCTCCACTAGAGCTTGCCATGGACATATCTGCTAATGAAATCTGCACGGCTGAATGGACCATGTCCTCCTCAAACTCTGTAAGGCCCTCATATATAGTTTCCTCATGGACACCGAGCAGCTCCTCATTAGTCTCAGCCTCGAACTTGGTAGCAACCACCTCATCAGCTCGAACCTCATCTGTGGTGGTAGCCGGAGGCACATCACAGTCAGCTGGCATATCAGGGATCTCCACAGTCCCAAAAAATCATAGACATATCTGTGGAGTTCAGCTGGTCCATATCATACCTCAACTCAGCAATTACGGCCTTTAGGGCCGTTACCTCATCAGTAGCCCCCTGGCCTTGCTCATACACCGCTATCCTTGCCGCAAGGGGATCAATAGACACACTAAGAGGTGTCACAACAGCAGTGAGGGACCTTTGAAACATCCCAGGGACTATAGCCTCAAGCTTGGAGGCACGTCTATTATTAGAATGGGCTACATGCCCCATCCGCAGTATCGCAACCTGGGTGAGTGGAGGTCGGGAGACAGTAGCACTAGCAGCAGACCTAGGAGGCAGGGGAATAGTAGAAGAACTCAGAGTCATCGAAGGAGCAGCACTAGAAATACCTAAAGGCCCAGGGGACGGAGTAGGAAAAACTGCCTCTACAGGTAAAGTCTCAATGTCCACAGCCAAGGAAGAATCCACCGGGGCTACCTTCTTCTTCTCAGCCTCATCATTCACGTACTAAGTCTCAATGTGCCGGATATTGGTAGAGGAGGTGGGAATCACTTCCACGTCCTTCTTCTCATCGCGGGACACTCGGGCTCATCTGCACAATTCGGTGGTCAACACCGGGAATGGAAGTGATGTATGACGCTGCCTAACCCTCATGGCCATTTTTTGGCCAATGATAATACCCAAATTTATACTCGTCCCATCAATGATGCAACCAAGACAGGCTGCCTTCATGTGGTGGAGGATAGAATCATTTTGGGACGACATGATTATGCTACTAATAAGGCCAAACCAGTACCTTACTGCTATGTTGAGGTCTTTCCTTTTTATGGACGCTCCAGCCTCGATCCACCTAGGAGTACCGTCAGATAACAAATGGGCTAACCACTTTTTCATAGTCTCCAATGATTTTGGCTTGATCATGTATTGATAGTCATCTGAAATGTTATTGGTGCACTCTAAAACTGTGTTGATGTCATCACTGTCACACTTTACTTTCTTGCCCCAGACAACCACATAATCTACCGGCTTGAATGTGGCAGCCTTCCTCTTCCCTTGTGGCACTAGAGCTCCGTAGGCAGTGTAAAACTCCCAGACCCAATTAGGAATATAAAGGCCACGGGGTCTAGTGAAAATATGGAACTTATGGGACCTCAAGGTTCTCTAGATCTCTGGATATATGCCTATCACTCCATCTATAGACAACCTCTTCTCCTCAGTGATGGTCCTCAATCCCTCAGCCTTTAGTCTATTCATAAACTGGGGAGGAAGACCCTGTGCAGGTGGTGCTGGGACCACAGCTTGGTCTGGGACAGGAGGAGAAGTAGTGACCTGGGATACCCAAATCCTAGACGGATCATTCAACCTTTTGGAGCGCAATGTAGCTCTCTGGGATAGTAGTAGTTGATCATCCTCAGGCTTAGGAATGGGTCCTAATGCTCACCCTCACTCTTAGAAGTGGTGAGGTGAGTGGCGTACACTCTCTCATTGTCGGAGCTGACCTCCGGTGACTCAACAACAGGCGCCTTTCCTTTTCCTTTACCCTTCCCACCTATGGTAGGAAGTATAGTTGTTTTTGTTCTAGATGCAGTTGCATCCTCATTGATGGTGATACCATTTTCCCATTTGTGGGACGATATGTCTTGTCCTGCTACTTTTGCTCTGGCCATACCTGCAAAATATATCGAGAAAAGTTAGAAATAATTCAAAAAAACTATGCAGAAAATAGGTTGCAGAAAGACTAACTGAACCGTTCAGCGAGTCGCTGAGTAACTTTGGTGAGCCAGATCGGGCTCGCCGAAAGGATTGGCTCAAAAATTTCCCAGAAAAAAGACAGGCTGGCGATGGGTAGGGCCATTCGGCGAATCGCCGACACCATTCAACAAACTCAGACTAGCCCGTCGAAAGTTACAGTGTGTTTTAGGGGTTAGGGGAGAAGAAAGGGCGATTAAGGGAGACTTTCGGCGAGTCGTCGAGTGAACTTGGCCAGCTCATGCTTCTCACCGAAAGTTACAGACTCTAACTCAACCAAAACATGAATATAAGGGCGATCAAGGGGGACATTGGCGAACCGCCGAGTGGTTGGGCGAGCTCGACCCAGCTCGCCGAATTGCCCAATGTGCCTAATTTCAACCCCATTTCCCAAAATCAAGCCTGTAGCCCCCGAAAACAAAATCAAACCACACACTCATTCAATTAAGTTTAGACCCACTAGACCCATGCCACCAGGGTACTCAGACTTCCCCCGATTTGACCAAAATTGGTCATTTGATGACTTTTGCCCTTAAGAATGACGTCAAACGCTCCATCATTGGGTAAACTACGTCATTTAGCACAATTGGGGTTACTCATACTTCACCCAACTAGACCCAACAACAATTTAATGCAACCCAACAATTTATGAGCACTTTAAAGCGCGAAAATTTGGGAAATCAACAATATAAGCATTTCAGGCAAGAAATCAAAACTAAAATAGGCAAGCAAGCACACAATTACAATTTCAGAGCAGGCCCAACACACATAAAAAACATTTAAACAATTGCATTTGAATTTAATCGCTATTTAAGAGTTCGGGGTTTGGAAAACCAACCTTTAAGCCGAAATACAATTTTGTAAAGCTAGTCGGCAATGTAATCCAACTTCGAGCACGAGATCAACGAGCAAAGAGCGATAAAAATGCAAAAATATAGAAGCTATGCAGTGTGGGTGCAAATATACAAGGCTAAAGTGAGGGAATATGAAAGAGTTTGAAATTTTAAACCTTTGGCCTTCTAAAACCTTTCAGTTCGCGGCCCTTCAGCGATATTAGTCGTCCTCGCCGAACCACTAGGCGACACGCCGAGTGGTTACTTACCTCGCTGAGTTTTACAAGACCTTCAGTTAATTTGGGGGTCCAAACGATGAAAAAGTCAGGCTCACCGACCTGTTTGACGAGTCACCGATATGTCCAAAGGTCCGTCGAGATTTACAGACTCCAACCTAATATTTTCCTGAGTCCAATGGTGGTCCAATTCGACCTCACCGACCTCTTCGGTGAGTCACCGACTGGACACTTGGCTCGCCAACCTGCATTTTTCAAACATATTCCACACTTTGACCTGTGCAATCAACACCCGTTATACAAAATCCAAACATAATTAAAGCATTAAAACCTTGGTTGCCTCCCAAGAAGTGCCTTAGTTAACGTCATGGCACGACGCAAGTACCCGCTCAAACTTCGTTCTTGGGGTTTGCCATAGTGTCACTAGGCAAGCCTCTGTGTTGTCTTTAAGTTGAGATGAGACAACATATGACCGATTTGGGTTTCCAGTAACTTAATAGATATGGAATGAAAATCAATCATATGATTTAGCATTGAGACATTCTCTTTTATCTCTTTCAACATTCTCTTGTGTTCTTCGACTTTGTGGAGAATGTGTGAGAGTATCTCTTCTATCGGTCGCACCCTCATAATCCTTGGGCTTTTACGCTCATGAGGAGGAATGTACCTATCTTTCTTTTTGTACAGTACTTCAAATTCTATGATCTTTTTGGCCAAGAGATCCAGCTGGTTCAACATTTTGGCTAAATTATGGTCCCTCTATTGATCCTTGTTGGTCTTGGTCATGCGATCGAGGAGTTGGGATACTATTCCATAGGGTTGTCGATTCAACCACCCGGAGAAAGTTGGTCAGCCACTCCTCTGTTCTCAGGACCAAGACCTCTATAGAAACAATCTAGTAGCATCTTATCTAGGATTCCATGAGTTGGGCACTTCAGCAATAATGTCTTAAATCTCAGCCACAACTCATGGATTGTCTCACCCTCCAAGTGCTTGAAATCTAGGATGTTATCCCTAAGAATCATCATCTTTGAAGGAGGGTGGTCCACTTGGTTACCGTTGCTACCATATAAGCTCATTTCTTCTATTCTAACCAGCAACACAAAAACCAAAACTAAAAATAAATAGATTCAACTATGACTAACAAGAATACAATTCAACCTCACCAAAAGAATTTCAAATAACACCACTCCCCGGCAGCGGCGCCATTTTGATTTAACGTTTCAAGCACACCTCATCCAATTCTAGGTGTTCAACGATCATAAATCAATATAAAACCCAACTAAATGAGTTGAGGTCGAATCCCACAAGGACCGGTACGTATTTTAGATTCAATTAGGAAGTATAAATGCGGTCAAATTAGTCATAGGAATAAATATAATCGAACAAAGACATTATTCAAATCAAGGGGTGACACGAATGTCAAATGGGGTTTTGGTTTTGATTATCAGCTACAGACAACAGTCACAAACAATAAGAATTAACAATAATAAGATGGATTTTTGGGATATGATCAATTATATGCCAATATAGACTTATGTATAATTGCAACTATTAGAAAATAACTAGTTATTAGTGAGTAGGCTAGACTATAAGGGAGGTAATTTTCTCTCGAATAATTACCCCGAATCAAGTGATTTCTCTCGAATATCATCAAGCATGCAAATTAAGAGCATCCCACATCTTAATCCATTCAATCTAAATATGTGGGATTGGTTTTAGGATTTACTCTCTTGAGATAAACCCAGGTCAACCCAATACCCACGAACCATCAATCAATAACCTTAGTTCTAAAACCCCTCTCTCTCGAGCAAGCCAAGAACTGCATTTGCAACTACAATTCTTAAGTTGAACCACAATTAATGATTGAACTCACTGTTAAATAGCATTTAAACTAACAATTAGCAAAACACATAAGCTAAATCAGCCCATAATCACATAATCACACCCCAAGAATTGGGGTTTTAGCTAGACATTATAAAAAGGTAAAACCCGTTACCAAATTGATTATCCATCAACTAGGTAAGAGTGATTTCGTCCTTACAATGCTCCAATTTGAAGATTTTCAAAGACCTACTTTCAAATTCTCAAAAGTGAATTTCTTCAATCCTTCAAAGCTAAGGAAAAACTAGAGAAAAATTGTCTCCAAATGCTCAAACTTAATAATAATTTGTTCTAATTATTATTTGATAATGAACTAAATGTTCAAAAACGTATTTATAGTCACCGAAAATAAGCTACGAAAGCTCATTCGGTGAAGTAAGTCGGGCTCGCCGAACCATTCGGTGAGCTGTCCTTTGGTCTCTTCCATCGCTTTTTTGCCTTGGCATTCAGCATCCTCAAGGTCTGTAACTTTGGGCAATCTATCTTGGCTTTGCGGAATCACTCAGTGATCCGCCGACTACTCCTTTTCATCGTCAACTTGGTTCTTTCCTTCAAGGCTTGGCAAACTGGAACTTTAGGTGGTATGATGAGCACTCGGCGACATGCCGAGTGCTCTTAGCGATCCTCAGGCTCGCCCATCTTCATTTCTTCAGCCGGTTTTGTTCCTTTTTGGCTGTTAGTGTCCTTGCTTTGTTCCTCAATCCATATTCCTGAAAATCAAGGATTTAACATCAGTTATTCGCACAAAATAAGCATTTGAGGACACAAAATCTATATAAACAAAGCCCTAAATGAGTCCAAATCTCGGACTCGTCATCCCTCACAATGCATTTTTCCAGCTTCTTGGCCATTTCTCCTTAGCAGCTTTGACTTCTATTTTCGAACATCTTGGATGCTTTCCTTTTTAGCTATTTTTGCTTTCTCTTCACCCAACAAACACCTAATCATCTTGGTTAGAGGAAACACAATATATTGTCTCTAAAAGTGCAATTCAAACTAGGAATTTGCTTTCGAACTTGGCTCAATATATGGGATAAATTAGTTATTAGGCTCTAAAAGTGCAATTCAAACTAGGAATTCGCTCTCAAACTTGGCTCAATATATGGGATACATTAGTTATTAGGCGCATAAATACGCCTAATATCACCTTGCTAGACACTCACCCTTATGTCTTGTAACACCCTAGAAAATTTTTGAGCTAAGACTTGAACCATCCTTCGTTGTGAGTAGGATTTTACCAAGGAAATTAAAATTTCTTAAGTGTTAAGGTCACTAGATGTAGCACCTTGAGTTCCAAAAAGAATAAATTGGAAATAGCAAAATCTGAAATTTTGCAAGTTAAGCTAAGTATGAGTTTGGGGTTGACTTCAAACGATCATAACTCCTAGCTCAGAATGAGTTAGGTGTTCTACCAGATACCGTAGGGAAGAAATTTCAATTATCTTTCCAACTCTGTTGAGTTTTCTCAGTTACAATATCGTATAAGGGAGATATGGCCTTTTGAATTAGGCTGTCCAGTTAAACAAAGTTAGCCGAAAATAGTAAGGGGTATTTTGGTCTTTTCCTTACCAAATCAGATTTAATTCATTTTTTAGTAATATTTTAGGGGTCTAATATGATTAGGTTCAGTTTTATAATCCTAAAATTAACCTAGGGTTTTAGTTGAGAGTTCAAGAAGAGAAAAGAGGAGACAAAAAGAGAGGATCAAGCGTTCGTCGAGATTCTTGCGTGTTGTAGCGGATTTTCGCCATGGGTTTAATCCCTAAGAGGTATGTAAGCTTCCATAGTGTTGGGTTAGTTCACCCACATTCCAAACATGTTATTTTCAGCGTACTTTCATTCTCAAAAAGTTGAAGGATTTAAGTTCTTGATAGGTGTTCTTGAAGTTCATTCTAAATCTTGCTTTGTTGAGGTTTTGATGATTTCTTGAGATGAAAGTGATTGTTTTGAGTGGATTAGTGTGTACTTAGGTTGGGTAATTGAATCTAAGGAAAACTTGAGAAAAGAAATCGATTAAAAGTGATTTAGGGTCAGAAAACGAGAGGCGAAATTCGTCGAAACTTTGCCTGGGGAGAGGCTGGCGCGGCGCGCCCCAGATGCGCTGCCCAAGGGGCTGGGGCAGCGCGCCTACAGTGCACCCATAAGCAGTTTCTAAAGTTAGGGGCTGGCGCCCCGCGCCCAGAACGCGCCAGGGTCACCTTCCCCCACTCTTTTTCCGTCGGTTGTCCCGTTTGAGCCCCTTTAAAGTGTACCTTCACTCCCTTTGATTCTAATCACTCTAAACTACTTCCAAACACCTAGAAATTATTCATAACATGATCATAACCTTGAATTCATAATTCAAAATTCAAGGTGAAGTTAAGAGTTATGTCTTGAGAGTTCTTCCGATCATTTAGAGAAAATCTCTTTAAGTCCTTTTGTGGAGTCTTCTATAACTTCTAGTAACTTGTTTCAAGACTCAAGTAAGTGAGCATGAGATTTTAGGAGAATGTATTCATGAGTCTACTTTTTCATCATGAGATCTTTCATATAAGTCGAACAAGTCTTGAGATGAGAAGTATATTTGAGTCGTTGAGTTGAGTAGTTCATGCTCATAATTTCGCATGAACCCTCTGAGTTGAGCATTCTTGAAATGAGTAGTATTAGTGAAGTTGTTGAGTTCCAAGTATTGAGTTCTATGCATGGTTGTTGAAAACCTTGAATTGAGTCGGTCATGTCCATAATTCGGCATGAACCCTATTTCAATAAGTCTTTTTACAAATTGTTTTAAAACTTGTTTTAAAGACTTGAGCACTGAGTTGAGAAAGAGTAAAGTTGAAGTTCTGTTCTTCAAAGAAGTATATGGGGACTAAGTATTCCCAAAGAGATTTAAAATGTTTTCACATTTAAATAAGAACGGAAACTGAGATTTTCAAAGAGCTTTCGGGCTAGTTTTCAGAAAAGAGAAATCGCTTTCTAAATGAAGCAAGAGAGGAAACTGAGATTTCCAAGATAGCCTTTGGGCTAATTTTTGAGCACTAATCTCAAATCACAGAAGTATGTTTTTAAAACATAAGAGCTAGTATATTTTGGGAGTAGTATTGAGCACCGATATGGGGGAGAGTTCAAACAACTCACAGCCCCCATAAACCATGTAGACATCATGGGTAGAAAAGGGTCATACTTTTTAGATGAACCCTTTTCACATAAACTAGTGGATCCATTAGTAGTTCAGGTCCTATACCTTTGGCTGGGTA
>JAJOOR010008489.1:0-68346 GCA_036250505.1 Solanum acaule | reverse complement strand
GTATGCATGAAGTAGGTTGCTTAATGTGATACTTGGCTTTGAATAGGGTTATGGGATTCTATTCTTTGCATTGCACTAGTATTGCTTGGGTTGTCTACGTGTTGGGATAATATTATGTTGGTTTGTACTATGATGCTTACTTTGTGTGTATATTGGATTTACTTGGTAAAAAGGATGTTTTGACTAAAATGTCCTTTTATGCATGTTTCAATGGTTTTTATGCATAGTAGCCATACTTAGTACGTGTGTCATACTAACCCATATTTTCTCCCTTTTTCCTCAAACATTTAGGTTCGGGCCGTTGAGGATTCAAGCTTACTTCTCAAGACACTTGGAGTTGCTTCCCCAAGTTGGTGAGTCCTGAAGTGTGAGGACAAGACCTTATGATCTAGCTTCAATGTTTATTTCTTTGCTTATGTTGAAAGGCATTGTTGTACTTTCCTATTTCTAGACTTCTTATTGATGTAAGGGCTAAGTCCCATTTTCAATACTTCTATGTCTAGATGGTACATTGTGACGAAGTTAGATTCTATTTTGCATATATGAAGTGAAGTTGAACTTCCAAAGTAAAAGTTTTAAATTTTCCGTGTTTTTATTCTATGATACATGCTATGATGAATGCTAAAAGCTTGTATAAGACCTCTTTGAGGTCGAATACGCCGGTAACGACTAGGGGGTGCTCTCGGGTCGTTACAACAATCCACCCAACCAAATACAATTACTTCATAATATAGGAGGAATTTCATGATTCAATAGCTTAATTAACATAACCATATTCAATTGACATATTCATAATATCAACCAACCCACAACATCAATTCAAGATCTATCAATATGGGGAAACATGGGTCTATGGCGAATTTTCATTATAAAACATCAATACTTCATCAACCCATTCATAATTCACCATAACCAACCATAAACAATCATAATTAAACAATAAAATCGTTTTGGAAAGTAGACCCATGTTATAGATTGAAAACCATAGAATTGGGGGATTTGATATCTTGAAAACATAATTTGAAGGGGCTCCTTGGGTGATAGATACCCAAGGATGAAAAACATCCATACCTCAATTTAAAACCACCAAGAAATTTGGGGAAGAACCTTGAGAATCTACAAACCCTATCTCCAATTGTTTCTTCTTCTTTCTTGAGTTTAGAGAGAGAATTTTTGAGAGAGGAGGGAGTTTTTAATTTCAATTTTGTGTTTGTGAATAATGACCAAGTCTTGTGAAATTTGACTTAAAAACAATATATAAACTTCCCTTAAAATACCCAAAACACCCCACTTTAATTGGACTAAAATAGGAAATGACTTAAAAGACCCTCATTAATTGACCCCGTCTAGGCCTCACGACCCACTCCATGAGCCGTGGTCAGGACCACAACCTGTGGTCCTGCCCGTGGAGTTGAGGCAGTAGCTCCATTTTTGGAGCTCAAGGCTCTATCGCCTAAGGCACCCTCATGAGAACCTTCACGATCTGTGAAGTGGACCACGCCCCGTGGTCATGCTCGTGGAGGGTGAGTAGTAGCTAGGCTACTCCATTCCCCATGACCCCATGCCCAAGTCTCCTTCACGAAGGGATCAACGAGCCGTGGTCCCTTCCGTGAATTTGTGGCAGTAGCTAGCCTTTTAGGTGGCCATCTTTCCATGGTCAAGTGATCTTTACGAACACCTTCACGAGCCATTGGCCTTTGGCCTTCGCTTGGCCCCTTGGCCTTGGCACTTGCCCCTTGGTCTTGACTCTATAAACCCTATTTTAACCCTAAATGACTTACTAAAAGTTCAGGGAGTCATTTTACGATTTTTAACCTTACATTTAGGCTCTAGTTTAACTTACCATTTTTCTAGGGTGTTACATTATCTCCCCCTTGGTGACATTCATCCTTAAATGACGATTTAGACACCCTACGGAGTTAAAGACTGAAGACTAGCTGCCCATTATGCATGCAACATAACAAAAATGCACAACTTATAGGAGGAAACATCAACTCCATCTCAAGACATAAACAATGCAATCACAAGGAAATAGGAACTACATCCGCAACCCAACATGCACAAAAATCATCACTTCATATCATTTTAGGAGGAACTACCTTCTCCAACTCAAACAAGCTCAACACAACCATAAGGAGCCAATATGCCATATTATCAAAACATAGCTAAGCATGTCCATCAATTAACCTCATGAAGCCAAATATGCAATCATCATACTAAAATGCAAATCAACATGAGGGACATATAAATCATGAAAACTCAAGATACGCTAAACATGAATTCTCAAAAGAACATGCACAACATAAGGAAATCATAAAGAAAACTCATAGCACAAATGACTTCGAAAACACGAAACTCCAGAAAACTACTTACCTCAAGTTTGGATAGGAGTAAAAGCAAAAAGATGAGGATAACGGGACTTCATATGGGCCGCGTCCTCCCATGTAGCAGCCTCAACTAAGTGATTCGTCCATAAGACTTTAACGGAAACTACCTCTTTGTTTCTTAACCTCTTAACTTGCCGGTCCAAAATGTCCATCGGGACCTCTTCATAAGAAAGGTTCTCATCAACTCCTAAACCCTCTAAAGGAAGGATGGATATAGGATCACCTATGCAGTTCTTAAGCATTGAAACATGAAATACCGGGTGGACCGGAGCCAATTCATTTGGCAAATCTAATTCATAGGCAACTTTCCCAATACGCTTCAAAATTTGATAAGGGCCCACATATTGGGGACTAAGCTTCCCCTTTTTACCGAACCTCATCACACCCTTCATAGGTGAGATTTTCAAGTAGGCCTAATCACCAACCTCAAATTCAAGATCCTTCTTTCTAACATCGGTATATGAGTTTTGCCGACTTTGGGCCGTCTTCAACCTCTCTCTAATGAGTCAAACTTTTTCAATGGCCTCATAAATTAGTTCGGGACCAACTAGAGAAAATTCACCTACTTCAGACCAACCAACCAGAGATCTACACCTTCTACCATAAAGGGCTTCAAACGGAGCCGTGGCAATGCTTGACTGGTAACTATTGTTGTAAGCAAACTCAATCAATAGGAGATGGCCATCCAAACTACCCTTGAAATCTATCACACATGCCCTCAACATTTCCTCTAAGGTTTGAATGGTGTGTTTCTCTTGAACATCCGTTTGAGGGTGAAAAGCGGTATTAAGCTTAGCATTGGTATCAAGTTCTTTTTGGAATGCCTTCCAAAAATGTGAAGTAAATTTAGTACCCCGATCTGAAATGATAGATGATGGGATCCATGCAACTTCACTATCTCATTGATGTACAACTTGACATAGTATTCCGCTGAAAATGAAGTCTTGACGGGAATGAAGTGGGCTGATTTACTGAGAACCAATTCTTTCAACTCCATTAATATGGGATCAACGTGTTGTTTAGACTTTACTTCAACCACAAAGGAAGATTTGGAACTATGATGGACCATGAATCCACCCTTGGTGGAATCCACTAGTTGGACACCTAACCGGGACAACATATGCACATCACGAACCAATTCCTTCTACTCATCTTCTACATGAGCCACACTACACATGGACATTCGACTTAAGGCATCCATAACTACATTAGCTTTGCTAGGGTGGTATAGGACACTCAAGTCATAATCTTTCAAAAGTTCTAACCACCTTATTTGTCGGAGATTCAAGTCTTTTTGGCTAAACACATACTGAAGACTTTGTGGTCGGTAAACACATCTACATGGACCCCATATAAGTAATGTCTCCATATTTTCAAAGAAAACACTACCACCGCTAATTCAAGATCATGAGTAGAATAATTTTTCTCATGGACCTTGAGTTGCCTTGAAGCATAGGCAATCACTTTACCACATTGCATAAGGACACATCCCAAACCCACTCGAGAAGCATCATAATATACCACAAACCCATCGGTACCCTCCGGTAAGGTTAACACCAGAGCGGATGTAAGCTTATCTTATAATTCTTGGAAGCTTTTCTCATAAGCCTCCAACCATACAAACTTAGCTTTCTTTTGAGTCAAAGTCGTCAACGGAGAAGCAATGGAGGAAAAAACCTCAACAAACCTCCTATAGTAACCGGCCAAACCCATGAAGCTTTTAATATCGGTAGGAGATAGAGTTCTAGGCCAACTCTTGACCGCATCCATCTTCTTAGGATCTACCTCAATACCCATACCTGACACAATATGACCAAGGAAAGCAACCAATCTTAGTGAAAACTCACACTTGCTAAACTTTGCAAACAATTGGTGGTCTTTAAGGACTTAAAATACAATCCTCAAATGATCCATATGTTCACCCTCACTTCTCGAATAGATCATAATATCGTCAATAAAAATGATCACAAACAAATCAAGATATTACCTAAATACCCTATTCATTAGGTCCATGAATGCCACCGGAGCATTAGTTAACCCAAAAGACATAACCACAAATTCATAGTGACCGTACCGGGTCTTAAAGGCCATCTTAGTAATATCACATCCTCTTACCCTTAGTTGATGGTAACCCGAATGAAGATCTATTTTGGAGAAAAAGTTAGCCCCTTGTAGTTGATCAAACAAATAATCAATCCTAGGAAGTGGATACTTATTCTTTATAGTGACCTTGTTCAATTGGCGGTAATCAATACACATCATAAGGGAGCCATCCTTCTTCTTCACAAACAATACCGGAGCACCCCATGGAGATATGTTTGGTTGAATAAAACCCTTGTCTAATAAGTCCTTGAGTTGATCCTTCAACTCTTTCAATTCGGTTGGAGCCATTCTATAGGGAGTGATAGATATGGGTTGTGTATCTGGCAAAAGATCAATGCCAAAGACTATTTCCCATTCGGGAGGAATGCCGGGACAGTCATCGGGAAAGACGTCTGAAAACTCACTCATCACGGGGACCGACTCTAAAGAAGGGATCTTGGACTCGACATCCATAATCCTAACAATATGATACATGCACCCCTTGGAGATCATTTTTCTAGCTTTTATACATGAAACAAATTGACCTCTAGGAATAGAATTCCCCCCTTTCCACTCTAAAATTGGCTCTTATGGAAATGGAAGTTTGACCACATGGGTCCCACAATCTATTGAAGCATAACATGCATGCAACCAATCCATGCCCAAAATTACATCAAAATCAAGCATGTCTAATTCTACCAAATCAACCAAAGTGACTTGATGAGACAAAGAAATAGGACAACTCCTATAGACTCTTTTTGCCATTACCGAGTCACCAACCAGGGTAGACACCAAAAAAGGTTCTAGTAATTCTTCGGGAGCACTTCAAATTTCATAGCCACAAAAGGTATAACAAAAGACAAAGTGGCATCGGGGTCTAATAATGCATAAACATCTATGGAAAAGACTTGCAACATACCCATAACAACATCCGGTGAGCTCTCTTGGTCAACTTGGGATTGAAGAGCATAGAAATAGTTCTTTTTTGGAGCATCGGAATTCGAGCCACTTGGAGGGACTTTCTTGCCCTCTCTTCCTTAGGCCCTTAGCATGGGACAATATCTCTTCATATGACCGCTATTCCCATAACTAAAGCAACCATCCATGCCCACTAGGCACTTGTCTTCATTCTTCTTGCCACACTTTGCACAACTAGGTGTTTCAACATAAGAGCTACCACTATTACCTCCTTGTGGCATAGGGTTAGACAACCTATCTTTGTTGACCCTTGGAGTGCTAGATGATCCTTGGTTGGAAAACCTCTTCTTGAACCTTGGTTTACCTTAAACCTCAAACTTACCCTTTGAATAATTCCAATCATCGGTCCTTTCCCTTTTTACTTCTCTATTCACTTGTTCGAGGTTTTGTTCCTCCATTTGCTCGGCATGAACCATAAGACGTGAAATATTCATACTTGGGTTGAGCATTTCTTTACTACTTTCATTGACTACCAACTAGGATATCCCCATAACAAATTTGTTCATCTTGGCCCTAGAGTCCGCCACTGAGGTTGGAGCATATTTAGACTATTGGGTGAACTTAAGGCCATATTCCTCTCCCGCAACTCTAGTGGGAAAAACCTATCAAAGAAGGACAACTTTAACATTCCCTAATCAACCGGGCCTGCTCTCATGGTTCTCTCATCCTTCCATTGCTCATACCATACTTGAGCCACATCTTTCAATTGGTAGGCGGCTAGTTCTGCCTTCTCTCGTGGAGACACACCCATAGCTTAAACACTTCATCAATAAACCCTTGTGGGTCTTCATCCACTTTGGAGCCATAGAATGTAGGGGGATTCATTCTTGTGAAATCCCTAATCCTTGAAGCAGTTGTACTTGCATTGGGGTTCACTTGAACTCTAGCATCCCTAGTGACTTGAGTTGTTAAAGCATGATCAATGTTTGGAGAGTCGTCTTTATCTCCACATTGGCCATAGGCCCTTCTTCATTAGGAGCTTGAGGATCTTGAGGAACTTGGGGAGGAGCTCCCTCATTGACATTCTCCTCTTGCGGCCTCCTTTCATTTCCTATTCTTATACTTGCCTAAAATCACTAGAGAAGGGTTAAGAAAGGACTTCATAGAGTTAGGACTCCAAGAAAGACTAAAGTAATGAAAGAAATGAAATTTCCTAAAAATCTTAGAGCCTCTCATTCATAAGTGTGGCACGCTTCACACTTATGAACAAGACTCTACTAGACGTGGTGCATGAGACATAATCCTAGAATCATTCTATAACCTTGTGCTCTGATTACCAAGTTTGTCATGACCCGGGGTTACCCCCTAGAAGTAACATGGCGTACTTGACCCCGAGGGGGGTCTCATACAAGCCCTTAGCATAATCATAACATAAAGACGTAGAATAGTTGCAGAAAATTTAAAACTTTTACAATAGAAGTTAACTTCTTGTTCATAACCGAACATAGGAAATATAGACTTGTCTAAATCACCATCTAGTACGTAAAGAGTACAAATAGGGTCAAAAGCCCTTTACGTCAATAATAGTCTCAAAGTAGGAAGTACAATAGAAACAAGAAACAATATCATATTGTCCTCGAACTTGAGGACTCACCAAGCTTAGGGAATAGTTGACCCAAGATTTTCTTGAAGAAAGTAGAATGTATTAATGGTCGGAACATATACTTATAGAATGTAGAAAATATGGGTTAGCACAATTAATGTACTAAGTATGGACACCATGCACAAAATCCTTAAAACATGCATAAAAGGGACATTTATTTGAAATCATGCCTTTATCAAGTTTAAAAACCATTATGCACATTTATGAAGAAACATAATCCAAACCAATCATAGAAGCAACCCACAGCCCCACTAGTGCAATACAAAGGTAAAGTCCCATAACCTCACCAAATGCTAAGTGTCACCCTTAGGCTACCAACATCATACATATATTACTTTGCCTTACTCATAGTCAACATACATAAGTAAAGAGTCACACATGTTCAAAACATACAACAAGTGAAATCAACTTTAACATTCATACATATCTTTCATACATAATAATACATAAGCCATCATAACATAAAAGAACCTCACCATAACCTCTCTTAGAGTCTACTTGTGCAATGCATAAGTGAAGTCCAATACCCCCACTCACACTAAGTAGTACCCCTTAAAAAGTCATAATTAAAGTTCATGTTCTCACCATAGTTCATATTCATATCATATAGGGAAGAATAGCATTAACCGACATAGACCATGTGAGCTACATGGAATCCGGTATTTTATCCCCACACCGAAAAGAGGTGTCCTACTTGCCTAAGGTAGAACGTACATTTTTAGCTTCTAGGTGGATCCACTAGCTAAGACATATGTGGGCACATAGTATGGGATAGGGAGATTGCTTCTAGAAATCCTAACTACTAACGTGGAGGTTTTCATCTCATGAGACACCATATTAGGAACCCAACTACTAATGTGAAGGAACCCATCTCATATTCATATCCACTCGGTGCTAACCATAATTCCCTTAAAATGTCATATTAAGTCTTTACTTAAGTTCATGTTCATAAGAGAATACACTAGGCACTCATGTCAACATATCATCATAATAGCTCATGGATTCCTTAAGTGAGAATGCCCATTCACCTTAGAATCATCAAAACATGTGAGTAAACCTTTCACAATGTATTCATAGTGTGTTCGTGAGAATGGCCTTTCAATCAACACAACAAGCTTATCAAGACATACATACATACTTCATGCATTATCAAGTGTATAGGGTATAGGGAAAATAGATCTTGCATCAATACCATAACTACACAATAGGTATAGGATCATTACTATCCAATTAAATCACAAACTCATATGTAATTCTCATAAAGAGGTACAAGCCCTCATACCTTTGCCCTTCAAGGGTCTTGAATCTCAATCAAACCAACCATATACTATTTCTTCATAATATAGGAGGAATTTCATAATTCAATAGCTTAATTAACATAACATATTCAATTGACATATTCATAATATCAACCAACCCACAACATCAATTCAAGATCTATCATTATGGGGAAACATGGGTCTATGAGGAATTTTCATTATAAAACATCAATACTCCATCAACCCATTAATAATTCACCATAACCAACCATAAACAATCATAATTAAACAATAAAAATGTTTTGGAAAGAAGACGCATGTTGTAGATTGAAAACCCTAGAATTGGGGGATTTGAACTCTTGAAAACATATTTTGAAAAGGCTCTTTGAGTGATAGCTACCAAAGGATGAAAACCATACATACCTCAATTTAGAACCTCCAAGAAATTTGGGGGAATACCCTATCTCCAATGGTTTCTTCTTCTTCCTTGAGTTTAGAGAGAGAATTTTTTAGAGATGAGGGAGTTTTTAATTTCAATTTGGTGTTTGGGAATAATGACCAAGTCTTGTGAAATTTGACTTAAAAACAATATATAAAATTCCCTTAAAACACCCAAAACAGCCCCACTTTATTTGGACTAAAATAGGAAATGACTTAAAAGACCCTTATTAATTGACCCCGTCCAGGCCTCACGACCTACTCCACGAGACGTGGTGAGGACCACGACCCGTGGTCCTGCCCATGGAGTTGAGGCATTAGCTTCCTTTTTGGAGCTCAAGACTCCATCGCCTAAGGCACCTTCACGATCCGTGAAGTGGACCACGCCCGTGATCATGCTTGTGGAGGGTGAGGCAGTAGCTAGGCTACTCCTTGCCCCCATTCCCAAGTCTTCTTCACGAAGAGCTCCACGAGTCGTGGTCCCTTCCGTGTAGTTGAGGCAGTGGCTAGCCTTTTAGGTGGCCATCTTTCAATGGCCAAGGAATCTTTATGACCACCTACACAAGCCGTGGAGTGGACCATGAATCATGGTCCCCCTCGTGAAGGTTAGGGCAGTAGCTCCTAGCTAGGTGCAGCCTTGGCCTTTGGCATTGGCTTGGACCCTTTGTCTTGGCACTCTCCCCTTTGTCTGGACTCTATAATATCCATTTTAACCCTAAATGACTTACTAAAAGTTCTGAGAGTCATTTTATGATTTTTAACCTTACGTTTATGCTTTAGTTTAACCTACCATTTTTCCTAGGTGTTACAGTCAACCGCAACTTGAGGAACTTGAGGAGGAGCTCCTTGATCCTCATTGTCTCCCTCATTCTTTCTAGCAAAAGCCCTTCGAGTAGTCATATCATGTAGACAATCAGGTAAGGATTAGAAGAAAGACCTTATAGAATTAAACTCTATCGCACGACTTAGAGAAATGAAGAAGTGAAGTTTCTTAAGCATTTAGTAGCGCCTCTAATTCATAAATGTGGCGCGCTTCACACTTATGAAAAAGACTCTACTAGACATGGTTTGAGACATCCTGGAACCATTATAAACCTTGTGCCCTAATTACCAAGTTTGTCACGACCCAGGGGTACACCATAGACGTAACATGAAATACAAAACTCCGAGAGGCCTCATATAAGCCACTTAGCTTTCATAACATAAGATAATAGAAATGATGTGGAGATTTAAAACATTTTCAACACAATCCAAAAATATTTATAAAACGAGCAGAAGTCTATTACACTATGTCTAAAACCATCTAAACAAGAATATCTTTGGGACATAGCTAATACAATAGTTCAAAACATAGAATGAAAGACATAAGGAAGTGGTTGTCAAATCCTCGAATGCTATGAGGACTCACCAATCTTCAAGCTTGCCTTCTACTAAGATCCTACCCACGAGGATGAGAGTCGATATCATCGGACCCTACATTTGGATAAGAAATGTAGGCAAGAGTATGTGTTAGTACAAATATGTACTAAATATGATGGTTTGCATAAACATTAACATAAACATAGGAGTTAGACAATATAAGGCATAGGCATAATCAATGTATAAAGTAGATCATCATTACATACAAGGACTACTTCATAAAGTAATCTCAAAGCATACTTAGCTAAGACATGGGTAATCCTCCACACCATAGTAGGCAACCTTAGCAATCATCCAAGCGTATCACCAATCATTCTCTTTTTTAGCTTATCTTTTATAGACATGGGTAATCACCACTATGCCTTCCTATAAAGCCTACTGGGCAATCGCCTCTTGCCTTGCATATATGGTCATGGGTATTCTCCTCCATGTCCATCTTATGGGATCATATGTATTCGCCTCCATGCCCAACATCACATGACACGGGTATTTACCTCCACATCATTTTACATAAGATATAGGTATTCGCCTCCACATCTTTTAATATAAGATATGGGTATTTGCCTCCACATCTTTCATCATAGGATATCATGGGTATTCGCATCCATGTCCAACATTAGGGAATAAGGTTAGTCACCTCTTACTCTCCTCTCAAGAATATGGGGAAGCGCCTCTATCCTTCTCATCTAGAGGTCATAAGTGATCACTTATTGCCTCATCAACTTTAGTCTTTAGTCTAGATTCATTTTAGGTGAGAAATCCTTTCAACCTAGAATCATTCAATGTGAGAAAGCCTTTCACATTCATAACATAAGCAATTCATGTGGGAACTATCTCTTCCACAACAATTACATCAATTCATAACAAAAACTTTACTCTCAAAGCCCTATATATCATAATTCTCATATATGCTTCACGCTCAAAGAAATTCTAATCATAATTCATCATTTAAGTTTCAATCTCAAAGCACTTATGGTGTATCTCATCAATCCTAGAAGAATACATCTAAAACCACAAATTCTCCTTTCATGGCATAAACCCAATTATATCAACTTCAACTTGGAAACATGGGTTAGGCATGGGTACATGTAACTTCATTCTAAAAACACGTAATTCTATCAATTCAATCATAAAAAAATCATAATCTACTCAATTGGATCAATATTCATCAATATCCACAACATTGGAATAAACCTTAACTCAAATTGGGCTCAATTGGGGAATCTTAGGGACTCCATGGATGGAAGGAATCAATGGAAGAAAAGCCATCATATGTTGATTAAAAAGCCCAAAAATTCTTGAGGAATGGAGAATTGACCTTGATCCTAGCTCCAACTCCTTCTTCCTCAAGTTCTAGAGAGAGAAATATTTGATACAAGACTTTGGGATTTCTTTTAGAGTTTTGGAAATAATGACTTGAATGGGTGAGTTTTAGAGTTAAAATGACTTATATAGGGGTCCTAGTCTTGGGTAAAATGACGTCACTTCAATATAATTAAAACTGGAAAAGACCACTTAACCCTCAACTTAACATTGGACTGGCCCTTACCACGTAAGACTCCATGAGCCGTTGTCCCTACCACGAGTCGTGGTCCTCCTCGTGGTCTTGGAGTAGTAGCTAGGCCACCTTCCCTTAACCTCTAAAAACTTAAGGCATCACCACGACCCCTCCCATAGCTCGTCAAGGCCTCCACGAGCCATCTAGTTGCTCGTGGGGAGGGTCCAACTTTTGGGCATCTTGGAGAGGCTACTGCCTCACCAACACGAGTGGCCCCACGATCCATAGTGACCACCACGAGCCGTCTTCACTGTCGTGGGAGGTGAGCAGCCTTTGATCACCCACTGCCTAGGTCCATGGGCACCACCACGAGCCGTGTGGACCTTCGTAGAGGGTGCTAAGGCTAGTTTATCTAGTTTTTGACTTCCTACAGGCCTTATCTTGGTTGACTAGATTCCGAGGTGTTTCAAACCCAAATTCCAAATACTAGAAAAAACTAGTATTTGGGTCAAATCTCATTATTAGGGAGATTTTAAAAATTAAAATTCTACACCAAACTTTTATCTTTTACAAAAACACCCACTAGAGTTACTTGTTTGCATTGTATTACATAATTTTTACCTGAGCACCAAAGTAGTGATGAAATATTCAGTGAATATGAAAGTGATGATATGGTTATTGATAAAAAATGATGAACAATCTGCTTAGGGTAATAACTTCATATGCTTCGTCTACTTCACGATTTATGGAATGGTGTTTGTTGAACTCACTCCAAAATACCACATTGCTCCATTGTCATAGACACTACTTGTTATTTATTGCAACGAAGATCTAATTGACTTGTTAGGGAAGTCATGAATCTTGTTATGTCGACATTTCTATCTTGCTATATAATACACTATGGTTAATTTTGATAGTTTTTAATATAAATCATATTTATTAAAAAAGTAAAATATTTTTCCCAAATATTATGGCCAAACACATGGTGTAATTTCCCTAAAATTCTCACCCAAATAATATTTTCTAGAAATATTTGGAAATCTAAGGCTAAAAGCTAGCTATATATCATCCTATATGGCTCTCAAAATGTAGTTTTTAATACGAAAAATCTAAGTTTTTCTAATTTTCTGTCACTAAGAAACTTTTATTTTATGAAGTTTCTCCTGGAAAGACAGGAACGTTTTCACTGGTGAACTTCCACTGACTTTAGATAGTCAGGTACAAAACCATTTTTGCTGCCATTTCTTGAAATAAACTCCGAAAAAAAATTGATTATTTTTATTCAATGCCATGATAGTGGCAACATTTAAACGATTTAAAGGTGCAGTAGTTGTTGTTGTAACATTCACCGTTTCAACATTGACTTTAGATAACGCTCAACTACACCTTTTATGATTCAAAGTGTAGGCAGTCGTTAACAAGTATAAGCCCAATGATGAGTTGGGGTCGATCCCACGAGAAATGGTATGGTAAAGAATTCAAATACGAAGTATGTAAGTGTTTTAACTTATTGTAGAATGGAAATAAATAAAACGCAACATAATGTAAATCAATAAATTTCGATTATCAATGTTAAAAGGACTTAGTAACCTATTGTTCACGAAGACAGTTCGCACGAGGTTTGAAAAAGTAGAGATGTAACACCTCGAAAATCTAGTAGTCTAAGTGAGGGGCTAACTGTCAAGTCAAGAATTAGAAATTTTAGCCTTGCACCCTCCATGAATTTCACACACGTCATGGTAGTTCCCATAGACCCTAGGCAGTAGATAACCAAACTGCCCTCACCTTCCACGACTACCATGACACCTCGTGGTGGGGACCATGGGTCATGGTGGCACTCGTGGAGGGCTAGGCAGTAGCTAGTAGAGGCTGCCCAAAACAAGAGACACTCCCACAAGCCACTTGACGGTTCGTGAATGCTTCCACTGGACGTGGGAGTGGTCGTTGTGATGAGTTAGATTTTTAGGGGTTAAGGGGAGGTTGCCAAGCCACTAGTCCAAGACCATGGAAGGAACCATGGCTCGTGGTAGGGACCACAACTCGTGGTAGAGACCACAACTCGTGGAGCCTCACGTGGTAAGGAGGCAATCCCCTGTAAGTTAGGGGCTTAAGGTTCTAACGATCGGTTCCCATTGTTATGGAAAAGCCAATGTGGAAGGAAATTGGGCCAGAATACATTGTATGCGGTACTTGAAAAATTGTAGCCTAGTCCAGATTTGGACAAAATCTGAGTCAGGGGAGGTCTAGAAATTTCTGGTACTGAACAGGGGATCTAATTGTGTATTTAATCAGATGAGTAGATAGCTAAGACGTTAAGGAACCCGTACGACTTTAGGGAATCAAATTTGGGTGAGTAGAACTCTCGAAACTAGTCTTAGTGTGAAAGGACAGTTTTTGAAAGTCATGGGTTTAATGTGTGTTGTGAAATGGGGGATTAGTACTCAAATTCCAACTCTCTGTTTCCATCTAAGGCTCCAGGGTGGGGCCGCTGTGGCCAGATGGGGTCCGCCGTAGCAGCTCTGTCGCGAATTAAGTCGGGGAAAAACCCCAAAAATGTTATTTTTCTACAAACATCATTCTTAAGAGTTAAGAGACAACCCAGGACGAGTTCTTTATAGTTTTCCATGACTTTTGGTGCTAGAGGTAAGGATTTTACTCCCCTAACATTTTTCGATCTGTATAACTTAGATTCTTGGATAATTATTATTGGGGAAGGGTTTTGGACTAAAATTAATGCTGGCAAAAACCCCTAGCTGCACCTTAGGATCATGGGTTTGGTCTTAGGTTATTTGGTTTGTTATAATCCAGGTAATTATACTTTACTTTATTGATCCTTGCATTATTTTTTTGTTTTTAGACCCCGAACAAGTGGAAAGAATCCGAAAAGGGAAGATTCAAGTGCCTCAGGGGGATTCAAGCTTGGTTTTGAGGTATGTGATGGTTTGATTTCATGTTTGTGTGATGTATATTGGTAATTGCTTCATTGTAATGCATATATGTATGTGAATGGAACACTATTGATCAAACCACATGAATTGTGTATGAGTGAACAAATGCATGCCATGATTCAACACTTAATTGTATGATTATTAGTATGTATATTATGAGTGTGAATGTAATTGTGGTTGTGTTGATTTGATCGGTTGTCACGTTTTGACAAATATATTGAATCGGGTGTCACGTTTCAACACACTAATTTGGATCGGATGTCACATTCTGGCACACTAACAGTTTGGGTATGAGTTCCATGAAGGGACCATTGAATTGTTATATCTACTTGTTGTAAGAATGTGGAATTGTACAATGCTTATAAAATGATAATTGAAATATATATATATATATATGTACATGTCATGTTTACTATGTTGTGACTGCTTATATATGTTTCGCTTACTAGAATAGCTGCGTGATCGTATTGTTATGTACTGAAACTACACTTGCTCGTTCTTTGTTGAGTATATGACATCTTCAGGCGGCTACTGATAGACCTCAACTAGGAGTCACTAATCGAGACCAGATTTCAAGGGTGAGCCAGTTCTTTTAGGCTGCCATGGAGTCCTTCATTTTGTTTAGTCCATTTTCTTCGGACTTAGACTAGTACTTTAGAAATTCATTTGTTTAGTTTCAGTGTTACCTCTCCCTATTTTAGACTTGTCGTTGTTAGAGTTTTTGTACATTAATTTTAAGATTCTAGGGGATGTTTTCCGCAAATATTTTAGTAATTGATTTGTTAAACTTTTGGAGTTTATGGGAACTCCAATTTTTCTTAGACATTTAAACTTGCTTCCGTATCTTTAAATGCCTATCTTTTCATTAAGTTGCTTACTTGGGTGGTAGTAATGGTTTTCCCATCGGAGGGTTAATGTGGGTCATGACAAAGTTGGTATTAGAGCCCTAGGTTCGTTGATCTTGGTGTACCAAAATGAGTCTAGTAGAGTCTTACAGAACGGTACAAAGACGTCTGTACTTTTCTTCGAGAGGCTATAGGGCTTTATGAAATCTCTCTGTCTTTTCTTGTCTCCTTTCGTGCTATGACTTGATTCTAATTGGTATCTGGTGATCCAAATTGGTATCTAATATCTCTCAGTCTTCTACTTGCAAATGGTTAACACTAGATTCAACAACGTTAGGCCCGTAGCCTGCACCAATGAGCCAGCAGAGGAGTCCACATCCAGAGGTTGTGGTTGAGGCAGGGGTAGGGGAAGATCAAGGGTCAAGGGAAGAGAAAGAGTGGCACCCGCCAAGGGTGGAGTCTGAGCTGAGAATGTTCCGAGGGAAGAGGCCCCTCCTGCACCTCAAGAAGAGGTAGAAGAGAATGTGGAGATTAAGGACGAGGAGGATGTTGGAAAAGAAGAGGATGCACCGGCTAGGAATATCGACATTCCTCCCTTAGACCAGTGTTAACTGAGCAGATTATATCTTTTCTAAAGGGGTTGGTCAGCCCTGGATTCCTTCCCACAGTGCAAGCTGCTCAACGTCCGATCAACTACCCCGTTATTGCTACTATTCCCAGGACGGATGGAGCATTATGAACTGATGCTTTCTTCCATCCCTTGTTGGGTCCCGTGATGACTAGTAATGAGCATGAGATATTGACCAAGCATCTGAAGCTGAAGTTGCATGTGTTCCATGGTTCTTAAAGTGACGACGCCTATGAGTTCATTTTGGATTGTTATGAGAGGGTTCATAAGTTGGGTATTGTCCATCAGCATGGAGTAGAGTTCGTGACCTTTCAGCGTCAAGGTGAGGCTAAGCAGTGGTGAAAGGCCTATGTGGAATGCCGATCGTCAGTTTTCCCCCCACTCACTTGGACGCAGTTCCATGCTCTGTTCTTGGAGAAGTATGTGCCTGGGACTTTGAGGGATCGCAAGAAGGATGAGTTTATGGCCTTGGAGAAGGGTGGTATGTATGTAGCTTCTTATGAGGCTAAGTTCATGCTTTCTCTAGATATACTACACAATTGGAAACTACTGAGAAGGAGAGGATTCGTCTATTTGTCGAAGGATTGAACCCTAAATTTCAGGTATTGTCTCCTCACATGACTTCTACAGGAAAAACCTTTAATGAGGTGACAGACTTTGTGAAAAAGTAGAGGGAGTTAGACTTTATGGGCAGGCTAAAGCTTTGGCTAAGAAAGCCAAGATCATAGGTAACTTTCAGGGTTCTTACTCTAGAGGTTCAGGTAGGCCGACGCTTGCAGCCCGGCCAATTCAGTCCACCATGCCCACTTCTATAGGTAGTTACTTGGGAAGCCATAGTAGAATTTTATTCAGGATAGACAGGGAGTCACGTTTTCAGCTAGCGGCAGACCGTCTTTTGACCGTACTTGCTATAATTATGGGGAACCTGGGCACATGAGGAGAGATTGTCCCTAATAATGCATGTTGGATCCCGTCCAGCAACATACTAGAGCAGTGGTACCCGCGGGCAATAGTATAATTGTAAAGGACGTTCACAAGCTGGGCGAGGAGGAAATTAGCGAGGTCGTGGAGGTCGGGGTAATGGTAATGCAGGTAGAGGAGCAACACAACCAGTGAAGGAGGTTGTCTGTCAAGAGGACAGGGCTCAGTTTTATGCCTTTTTGGGAAAGACCGAGGTGGAGACATGTGATGCAGTGATCACATGTACTATTCTTGTGTGTGACCAGATGGCTAATGTGTTGTTTGATCCAGGTTCTACTTTTTCATACGTGTCAGTCCAGTTTGCCTTGGGATTTGATATGATTTGTAATGTACTTGATGCCCCTATCAATGTTTCTACCCCTGTGGAGAGTCTATCATAGTCACCCATGTTTATCGTGCTTGTTCTGTTATGCTTATGTGTTTCCAACCTTTGGCGGATTTGGTCATATAGGATATGACTGACTTTGATATAATCTTAGGCATGATTTGAATGTCCCCCTATTATGCGGTGTTAAATTGTAATACTAAGTCTATAACTCTAGAGATCCCGAGTAGGGAAAGGTTAGAGTGGGAAGGGTTGTACAAGCCTAAGCTAGCTAAGGTCATCTCCTCCATTCGGGCTAGGAAACTGGTGGGGCAGGGGTGTTTGGCATATTTGCTCACATTGGAGATGTTGAGGTCGAGCCTCCCTCTATTGAGTCTATTCCTATGGTGTCAGAATTTACAGAAGTGTTTCCTACCAATTTGCTTGGTATGCCTCCGGATAGCGATATAGATTTCTGCATTGATTTGGAACCTGGTACCCACCCCATCTCCATTCCTCTTTATTGCATGGCTCCGGCGGAGTTAAGAGAGCTTAAGTCTCAAATTCAGGAACTTCTTGAGAAAGGTTTCATTCGTCCTAGTGCTTCCCCGTGGGGTGCTCCTGTCTTGTTTATTCAGAAAAAGGATGGTAGTATCAACATTAGCACAGACCACCGGTAGTTGAATAGGGTCACCAATCAAAATAGGTATCTATTGCTTTAGATAGATGATCTTTTTGACCAGTTGCAAGGTGCATTAGTTTTCTCTAAGATTGATCTTAGGTCTGGCTACCATCAGTTAAAGATTAGGCCTGAAGATGTACCAAAGAAGGGGTTCAGGACCCGCTATGGGTACTATGTGTTTCTACTGATGTCATTTGGGTTGAAAAGTGCACTTGCAACTTTCATAAGTTTGATGAATGGTATGTTCAAACCATTCCTGGATTCATTTGTTATTGTTTTAATTGATGACATTTTGTTTTATTCAAAGAGTAAGGAAGAGCATGCCAATCATCTTCGTATTGTTTTAAGTATTCTTGGGAGACAAAAGTTGTATGCTAAATTCTCTAAGTGTGAGTTCTGGTTGACTTCAGTTGCCTTTTGGGGGCAAGTAGTTTCAAGGGAAGGGGTAATGGTAGATCCTCAAAAGATTGAAGCGGTTAAGAATTGGGTCTGGCATAGCTTTGTGACTGAAGTTAAGAGTTTTGTGGGGCTCACTAGCTATTATCATAGGTTCGTGAAGAATTTTGCTTCTATCACAACGCATTTGACAAGGTTAACGAAAAAGGAGGTACCTTTCGAGTGGACTGAAAAATGTGAAGAGAGCTATCAAAAGCTCAACACTCTCTTGACCATCGCACATATTCTGGCACTACCGATAGAAGGTCAAGATTTCATTGTTTATTATGATTCTTCACATTCGGGTTTGGGTGATATGTTGATGCAAGATAAGAATGCCATAGGTTATGCATCGCGATAGTTGAAGGTACATGAGAGGAATTACCTGACGCATGAATTGGAGTTGGCAGCAGTAGTGTTTACTCTTAAGATCTGGAGGCATTACCTCTATGGTGTCAAGTGTGAGGTATTTACCTATCATCATAGTCTGCAACATGTATTCAGTCAAAAGGACATAAATCTGAGGCGGTGAAGGTGGATTAAGTTACTTAAAGATTATGATGTCACCATACAATATCATTTGGGTAAGGGTAACGTGGTGACATACGCTTTAAGCCGAAAGGTGGTGAGTATGGGTAGTATAGCTTGTTTGGGTGTATACAAGCGACCTTTGGCCAAGGATATTCAAACCTTGGAGTCTAAGTTCATGCAGTTGGGCATCTCGGAGAAAGGTGGGGTGTTAGCTTGCATTGAGGTAAGGGCCACATTCATTGAGGAGATCAAGGCCAAACAGTTTAAGGATGACAATTTGAATAAGCTTAGAAAGAAGACAGTGTTTGGAAAAGCACAAGATACAACTCTTGATGCGGGGGGTGTGTGATGAGTCCAAGATTTAGACTCATTTAGGGCTTTGCTTATATTGTTTTAGTGTCCTCAAATGCTTAATATGTGCCATAAATTGATGTTAAAGCCTTGATTTTCAGGTATATGAATTGAGGAGCAGAGTAAGGACACTAATAGGCAATAAGCAACAAAACAAACTGAAGAAGTAGAGAAAGGAGAGCCTAATGATCCCCAAGAGCAGTTGGTGAATCGTCAAGTGGATATTTAGACTGCCTAAAGTTCCAGTGTACCAGCTCTGAGGGAAAAAACCAAGTCGGTGATAGGAAAGGGGCAGTCGGTGAGTCGACGATCAGTTCCACGATGACAAGAGTGATCGCCCAAAGTTACAAAATTTGAGGATGCTGAGTCACAATGCAAAAAGACGATAGATAGAGAAAAGGGCGGTTCACCGAGCCACTCGGTGAACCCGACTTACCTCACCTAATGGCCCTTTGTGGCTAATTTTTGGCAACTATAAATTGAATTTTGAACCGTTACTTGAGGAGTTCTTTTTCCTAGATTTTAGCTTACTATCATTTAGAATAGTTTCTGAGTAGACTTGAGAGCTTTTGGAAATTCAATTCAGACATTTTGCTAGTGGGTTAATGATTTTCTTTGATTTTGAGCATTGTAAAGGCTTGCTTACTCTTACCCAGTTGATGGATAATCGATTTGGTAACCATTTTTACCTTTTTATGATGTTTGGCTAAAACCCCAATTCTTGGGGTGTGATCATGTGATTATGGGTTGAATTAGTTTATGGGTATTTATTATTACTAATTTAAATGTTGTATTGAAGTGGCTTTAATCATTAGCTGAGGTTTAATTTATAAATTGTAGTTGCAAATGCAGTTCTAACTTTCTATTCTTAGCTTGCTCGAGAGAGAAGTTTTGGGGCTAAGGCTTATGATTAATGGTTTGTAGGTATTGGGTTGATATGGGTTCATCGAGAGTGAGTGAATCTTAAACCCAATCCTACCCATCTAGCTTAAGAGAGTGGATGGATTAAGGTGGGGGTTGTTCTTAATTGCTATGCTTGTTGATGTTCGAAAGAAATCACTTGTAGCGGAATAGTTGTTCGAGAGAAGGCTATTTCACTCATAGTCTAGCCTACCCACTTATATTTAGCTATTCATTAGTAGTTTCAATTACCTATTTAGCGAAATTTTCCTATAATCGATCACGTCCCGAGAATTTGTCTCCTTATTGTTATTTTATCATTGTTTGACTGTGTTGTAGTTGATAATTTCAAACCAAAACCCCCCATCTGACATTCATATCAACCTTTTTAATTTATTTCATGTCTTTTTCGATAATGTCTATTCATATAGCTAGCTAGATCACATTTGTACTTCTTGATTGAATTTGAATACGTACCGCTCCCTGTGGGTTCAACCCCAACTCATTTGTTGGATTTTATATTACTAAACGATCGTTTGCACTTAGAATTGGATGAAGTGTATTTGAAGCATTATTCATCAGTGTGCTCAGTTTTAAAGGAAGGATTTGTGTCCCTCGAGTAGATTACTTTATTTAAAAATTGTTGACAGAATCTAATGCTTTGCGGTATTCCATTTATCAAAGTGTGACCAAGATGTATCGAGACTTGAAAAGAATTTATTGGTGGCCTGGCATGAAGAAAGACATAGTTGAGTTTGTGGCTAAGTGCCTAAACTGTCAGCAGGTAAAGTATGAGCACCAAAGACCTGTAGTTTGCTTTAGAGAATGTCAATTCTGGAATGGATGTGGGAAAGGATAATTATGGATTTTATGGTTGGTCTCCCGAAGACTTTGGGGAATTTTGATTCTATTTGGGTAGTGGTTGACAGATTGACTAAGTCAGCCCATTTTATTCTAGACAGAATACACTATAATGCGCAACAGTTTGTTAAGGTATATATGAAGGAGATAGTGAGACTGTATGGGGTGCCCCTTTCTATCATCTCAGACCATGGTACAGAGTTCACATCTAAGTTTTGGGAGAAATTGCATGATGAGTTTGGCACGCAACTCACTTTTAGTACAGCTTTCCATCCACAGATAGACAACGTTTGAGGAACTTTATGGGAGGGGATATAGATCTCTCATAGGATGGTTTTAGGCTGGAGATGAGAAACCTCTGGAAGTTGATTTGGTGAAGGATGCTCAGGATAAGGTGAGAAGTATCCAAGCTAAGCTTCTAGCAGCCCAAAGTCGACAAAAAAAGTATGCAGATCCTAAGGTAAGGGACATGGCATTTCAGGCTGGTGAAAAAGTTCTTCTTAAAGTGTCACCCATAAAGGGGGTGATGAGATTTGGTAAGAAGGGCAAGCTTAGTCCTCGATACATTAGTCCATTTGAGGTTCTTGACTTTGTAGGGCCAGTGGCTTATAGATTGGTGTTACCTCCTAGCTTATTTTGAGTTCATCCAGTGTTTCATATGTACATGTTGAAGAAGTATCATGGGGAAGGAGATTACATGATAAAGTGGGACTCAGTGTTGTTAAACAAAGACATTCAGTATGAGGAGTAACCGATTGCAATTCTTGATCGTGATGTCCAAAAGCTGAGGACCAAACAGATTAAGTCCCTGAAAGTTCAATGGAAGCATAGTCCGGTTGAGGAAGCTACTTGGGAAACCGAGAAGGACATACGAGACAACTATCCCCAATTGTTCAATGATTCAAGTACTACTCCACTCTTCCTTTATCCCTTTTCTCCTAGTTTGTCACTCGGGGACGAGTGATGGGTAAATTAATATCTACTATAACGACCAGTTCCCCTCGTCATGGAAAAGCCAATGGGGAAGGAAATTGGGCAAGAAAACTTTTTATGCAGTACTTGAAAAATTGTAGCCTAGTCCGAATTTGGACAAAATCTGAGTCAGGTGAGGTTTAGGGAAATCTGGTACTAAATGGGGATCTATTTGTGAATTTTATCACATGAGTAGATATCTAAGATGTTAAGGAACCCGTACGACTTTACGGAATCAAATTTGAGAGAGTAGAACTCCCAAAACTGGTCTTAGCGTGAAAGGGTAGTTTTTGAACGTCATGGGTTGAAGGTGTGTTGTGAAATGGGGGTTGGGAACTCAAATTCCGACTCTCTGTCTCCGTGTGATCCACCAGGGCGGGGCCGCTGTGGTGGAATGGGGTCCGCCATACCGGCTCAATCCCAAATTAAGTTGGGAAAAAACCCTAAAAGTGTTATTTTTGTGACAACTTCGTTCTTAAAAGTTAGGAGACGACCCAGAATGACTTCTTCACAATTTTCCATGACTTTTGGTGCTAAAGGTAAGGATTTTACTCCGCTAATCCATTTTTCGATCTGTAGAACTTAGATTCTTGGGTAATTATTATTGGTGGAGGGTTTTGAACTGAATTTGATTGTGGGAAAAAGCCCTAGCAGCACCTTAGGATCATGGGTTTAGTCTTGGGTTATTGGGTTTGTTATAATCCAGGTAATTAGAACTTAATTTATTGATCTTTGCATTAAATTGTTGTTTTTAGACCCTGAACAAGTAGAAAGAATCCGGAAAGGGAAGATTCAAGTTCCTTAGGGGGATTCAAGCTTGGTTTCGAGATAGGTGATGGTTTGATTTCATGTTTGTGTGATGTATGTTGGTAATTGCTTCATTGTAATGCTTGTATGTATGTGAATGGAACACTATTGATCAAACCAAATGAATTGAGTATGAATGAACAAATGTATGCCATGATTCAACACTTGATTGTATGATTATGAGTATGTACATTATGAGTGTGAATGTGATTGTGGTTGTGCTGATTGGATTGGGTGTCACGTTCCGACACATACATTCGATCATGTGTCACATTTCGACATATATATTGCATTGGGTGTCACGTTTTGACACACTAATTGGGATCGGGTGTCACGGTCCGACACTCTAATAGTTTAGGTATTGGTTCCATGAGAGGACCATTGAATTGTCATATCTACTTGTTGTGAGAATGTGGAATTGTACATTGCTCCTAAAATGATAACTGAAGTATATATATATTCTGTACATGTCATGTTTACTATGTTGTGACTGCTTATATATGTTTCGCTTATTGGAATATTGGTGTGATCCTACCAGTACACTGTGGTTGTGTACTGATACTGCACTTGCTCGTTCTTTGTTGAGTACAAGTCATCTTCAGGCGGCTATTGATGGACCTCAGCTAGGAGATCATTGATCGAGACAGGATTTCAAGGGTGAGCCAGTTCTTTCAGGCTGACATGGATTCCTTCATTTTGTGCAGTCCATTTTCTTCGTACTTAGACTAGTACTTTATAACTTCGTTTGTTTAGTTTCGGGGTTACCTCCCCCTATTTTAGACTTGTCGTTGTTAGAGTTTTGGTACAATGACTTTCATATTCTAGGGGATGTTTTCCGCAAACGTTTTAGTATTTGGTTTGTTAAACTTACGGAGTTTATGGGAACTCCTGTTTTCTTTAGACATTTACACATGCTTCTGTATCTTTAAATGCCTATCTTTTCATTAAGTTGCTTAGTTTGGTTGTAGTAATGGTTCTCCCATCGAAAGGATAGTGTGGGCGCCAATCAAGACGGTCTGGATTATGACAAAGGGTCTTTCCTGGTTTTAATTAGATTAATACTATGTAATTTTACCCAATCCTAGGACCCCTATATAAGTGATTTTAACCCCAAAACTCACCCATTCAAGTCATTATTTCCACAACCCAAAAGAAATACCAAGTTCTTCCTCTCAAATATTTCTCTCTAGAACTTGAAGAAGAAGAAAGATTTGCAGCTAGGATCAATGTCAAGTCCTTATTCCTAAAGCAATTGTTGGCTTTGATATCAAGGTATGGTCGCTTTTCATCCGTAAAATCCTTTTATCCATGGAGTCCCAAAGATTCCCCAATTGAAAAGTAGAAATTCCCCAATTCTAGTTAGGGTTTTCTTCTAAGTTGTGGGTATTGATGAATGTTGATTCAAAAGATAGGATTATTATTGTTTATGATTAAATTGAGTGGATTCAATGTTTTTAAGATGAACTTACATGTACCCATACCTAACCCATGTCTAGGAATATGAAATCGATGTAAATGTGTTTTATGCCATGAAAGGAGAATTGTGGGTTTAGATGTATTCTTATAGGATTGAATAGATACACCAAGGATTGCTTAAGATTGAAGCAGATATAATGACTATGATTATAATTGTCTTGAGATAGAGGCATGAATGATGAATTATGATTTGTAGGGCATTGAGAGTAAAGCTTAGGCATGAATTGTTGATAATTAGATAGAATTGTTGTGGAAAGAATTTATGATTCCTTTATTAATGTATATATGAATGAATGTAAAAGGTTTTCTCACATAGAATGATTATAGGTTGAAAGGCTTGCTCACCTAAAATTAATCAAATAACTTATAAACTATGTTAATAAGGCCTAGCTTGGATTAGCATAATGAGATGCTTCTCCATGGATAGCTTGGAATACCATAAAGAGATGCTTCTCCATGGATAGCTTGGATCAACAAAAAGAGATGCTTCTCCATGGATAGCTTGGATTAGAATAAAGAGATGCTTCTTCATGGATAGCTTGGATTCGACTAAAGAGATGTTTCTCCATGGATAGCTTGGATCAGCATGATGAGGTGCTTCTCCATGGTAGCTTGAATTGGTGATATGAGACCAATTCATGGTAGCTTGGATTAACATAATGAGGTACCCATCCATGGTAGCTTGTAAGTGGTAATATGAGGCCTCTTCATGGATAGCTTGAATTGGTATTATGAGCCCATTCATGGTAGCTTGGACTAGTATGATCCATGGTAGGTTGGACTAGTAAGATCCATGGTAGCTTGGATTGGTAAGTAGTACCCTTCCATGGATAAGGACTTATCTTGGATTGGCAAGATGACATGCCTTCCACGGATAATAAGAACAACAAAGAAAAGATTACTCTCCATCAAACTTAGCATAATTATGATGAAGTAAGGTTACTTCAAGGAAGTGTCGTAAGTATGTTTTAAGAGGAGATTTACTTGTTTTGATGAAAATGATTAGCTTGTATTGTTGCTTGAGTTGCCCTTAATGAGATGTAAGACTAGAGGTGAATGACCCAAGTCGTTGACTAAGCATAAGTTGAGGTTACTTGAAGAAGTGTTCCTCCTATGTTGATGGTTCATTATGTGCATTGATTATGCTTATGACTTATGTTGTCTAACTCTTATGCTTATGTTGATGTTTATACAAGCTATCATATTTAATATATGTTTGTACTAACGCATACTCTTGCCTAGATTTCTTATCCAAATATAGGGTCTGCTGATCTTGACTCTCTTCCCCGTGGCTAGGATCCTCTTATCATTCGAGGACTTGGCCACCATTTCTCTTATGTTCTTTCATTTTATGTTTTGAACATTGTTGTATGGGTTGTGTCCCAAGATATTCATGTTTTAGATGGTTTTGAGACAAGGTGTAATAAACTTCTGCTTTTTATAAAAAGACTTTGATTGTGTTGAAAATGTTCTAATTGCCACTCATTTCTATTATCTTATGTTATGAATGCTAAGTGGCTTGTATGAGGCCTATTGGGGTCTTTTATGCCTTGTTACATTAGGGGGTACCCTTGGGTGGTGACAAAATTGGTAATCAGAGCACAACGTTTAGATTGGTTATAGGATGTCTCAAAACCACATCTAGTAGAGTCTTGTTCATAAGTGTGAAGCACGCCCTATTTATGAATGAGAGGCTACAAGATGCTTAGGAAACTTCACTTCTTTCTTCACTCTAAGTCGTGCGATAGAGTTTAACTCTATAAAGGTCTTTCTCCTAATCCATATCTGATGGTCTACAAGATATGACTATTTGAAGGGCTCATGCTAGAAGGAATGAGGAACACAATGTGGATCAATGAGCTCCTCCTCAAGCTCCTCAACCTCCGATCGATCCTTTGGCCGAAAACCTAACTAATGCGGAGTGTTGGCTCAAGCCGTGACGGCCCAAGCCAATAGGGAAGTTGTGAACCCAAATGTGGGTATGATGGCATCTAGAGTGAGGGACTTCACTAGGATGAATCCTCCGGAATTCTATGGTTCTAAGGTTGAAGAAGATCCTTAAGAGTTCATTGACAAGGTCTATAAGGGGTTGGCTATCATGGGAGTGACTCTGGTGGAGAAGGCGGAATTGGCTTCTTATCAACTAAAAGGGGTTGCTCAAATTTGGTTCAACGAATGAAAGGAAGCAAGATCGGTAGAAGCGGGCCCCACAAAGTGGGAAAGGTTTAATTCTGCGTATCTTGATAGGTTTTTTCCTCTTGAGACAAGGGAGGAAAAAGTGCTATAATTTATCAACCTTCGCCAAGGAAATATGACTGTTAAGGAATATATGCTTTAAGGTTTACTCAATTGTCTAAGTATGCTTCTTCTATAGTTGCCGACTCTAGGGCAAGGATGAGCAAGTTTGTTTCAGGTGTGTCAGAATTGGTTGTGAAAGAGTGTCGTACGGGTATGCTAGTCCATGACATGGATATTTCTCATCTCATAGTCCATGCCCAACAGATTGAATAGGAAAAGCTCAAGGGGAGGTCTAGGGAAACAAAGAGGGAAATAATGGATGATAACAACTTTTCATACTCTAGGTCCGGTGGACGTGGTCGTTCAAGGTTTCGGCAAAGGTTCTTCGGTCAAGGTTCTTCTAATTTTCCTCCAAGGTCTAACAATGAAAGGATGCCTAACCCTAAACCTCTAGGAGGAAATGGTAGTGAATCCCTATTGCCTACTTGTGCCAGGTGTGGAAAGAAGCACGAGGGTAAGTGTCTAGCTAGCACAAATGGTTGCTTCAGTTGTGGTAAAAGTAGTCATAAAATGAGGGATTGTCCAATGATTAAGGCTAAGGGAAGAGAGGGAAAGCAAGCTCCTCCTAGTGGTTCGGGTTCCAATGCTCCCAACCAAAACCTATTTTATGCACTCCAGAGTCAAGGTGAACAATAGGGTTCTCCCGATGTGGTTACCGGTATGTTGAAGGTTTTCCAACTTGATGTTTCTGCTTGACTAGATCTTGGTGCTACTTTGTCTTTTGTGCCATATATGGCTATGAGATTTAAAGTGCCCCCCAAAGTATTATTAGAACCTTTTTCGGTCTCTACCCCTTTTGGTGATTCTGTAGTGGCTAAGAGGGTCTATAGAAAATGTCTTGTTTCCTTATCCCATAGAGTTACCTTTGTTGACTTGGTAGAGTTTGATATGTTAGACTTTGATGTTATCCTTGGTATGGATTGGTTGCACTCTTGTAATGCTTCTATTGATTGTAGAACTCGTGTAGTCATGTTTAAGTTCCCGAATAAGCCTATCCTAGAATGGATGGGAGGAAATTCTATGCCTAGAGGTCAGTTTGTTTCTTTTATGAAAGCTAGAAAGATGATTTGTAAGGGTTGTATTTAACATCTAGTTAGGGTGAGGGATATGGATTATGAAACCCTACTCTTGAGTCGGTCCCCGTTGTGAACGAGTTTTCGAAACTGTTCCCAGATGATCTACCCAGTATTCCTCCCGAAAGGGAAATAGACTTTGGTATTTACCTTCTCCCAGCTACGCACCCTATTTCTATTCATCCTTATAGAATGGCTCCGGTAGAATTGAAGAAGTTAAAGGAGCAATTGAAAGATTTGTTGGATAAGGTTTCATCCGACCGAGTATCTCTCCATGGGGTGCTCCAATTTGTTTGTTAAGAGGAAATATGGTTTACTCTGTATGTGTATTGATTACCGAAAATTGAACAGGGTGACAATTAAGAATAAGTATCATCTTCCAAGGATAGATGATTTATTTGACCAACTCCAAGGTGCGAGTTACTTTTCTAAGATTGACCTTAGGTCGGGTTATCACCAATTGAGGATGAAGAATGAATATATTCCAAAAATGGCTTTTAGGACCCGATATGGTCATTATGAGTTTTTGGTGATGTCGTTTGGCTTGACTAATGCTCTGGCGACATTTTTGGATTTGATGAATAGGGTGTTTAGACAATACTTTGATATGTTCGTAATTGTGTACATTGATGATATTTTGATCTGTTCAAGAAGTGAGGGTGATCACAATAATCATTTGAGGATGGTGTTGCAAATCCTTGAGGAACAACCAATTTTTGTAAAGTTTAGCAAATGTGAGTTTTGGCTAAGATCCGTAGCTTTTCTTGGTCATATTGTTTCAAGTAAGGGTATTGAGGTAGATCCTATTAAGACGGAAGCGGTCAAGATTTGGCTTAGACCTCTATCACCGACTGATAATAAGATTTTCTTTGGTTTGACTGGTTATTATAGAAGATTTGTTGAGGGGTTTTCTACGATTGCCTCTCGATTGTCAGCATTGACTCAAAAAAAGGCCAAGTTCATATTATCCGAGGCTTGAGAGAAGAATTTTGAAGAGTTGAAAGATAGATTTACTTCCACTTCGATGTTGACTTTACCGGATGGGACGGATGGTTTTGTTATTTATTGTGATGCCTCTAGAATTGGGTTGGGATGTGTGCTAATGCAAAATGGTAAAGTTATTGCTTATGCTTCATGTTAACTAAAGATCCATGAGAAGAATTACCCTACCCATGACCTTGAATTAGCGGCGGTTGTGTTTGCTTTAAAGATATGAAGGCATTATTTGTATGGTATTCATGTTGACGTTTTCACCGACCATAAGATTTTGCAATAGGTGTTCAATCAGAAGGATTTGAATCTTCACCAAAGAAGGTGGCTTGAATTATTGAAAGATTATGATACGAGTGTTCGCTATCACTCCGGTAAGGCGAATGTAGTAGCAGATGCTCTTAGTAGGTTGTCTATGGGTAGTGTTGCTCATATTGATGATGATAAGAAAGAATTAGTACGAGATGTACATAGATTATCCCTTTTGGGTGTTCCGTTAGTGGATTCCAACAAAGGTGGTATTATGGTTCATAATGGGTCAGAATGACAAAATCGGATCATTTTATTCCCATCAAGGTTTCTTATTCGGCGGAAGATTATGCTAAGTTGTATTTCAGGGAAATGGTAAGGTTGCATGGAGTTCTCTTTCCCATTATCTCTGATAAAGGTACTCAGTTTACTTATCTGTTTTGAAAGTCTTTCCAAAAGGGTCTTGGCACTAAAGTTAAGCTTAGCATGACTTTTCATCCACAAAGCGATGGGCAAGCTGAGCTTACTATCAAAACTTTGGAAAATATGTTGAGAGCATGTGTCATCGATATCAAGGGAAATTGGGATAATCATTTTCCATTAATTGAGTTTGCTTATAATAATAGCTACCACTCTAGTATTAGTATGGCTCCATTTGAGGCTCTCTATGGTAGGAGGTGTAGATCTCCCATAGGTTGGTTTGAGATGGGTGAAGTTGACTTGATAGGACCCGAGCTAGTTCATGAGGTTATAGAGAAAGTTTGACTCATTAGAAAGAGGTTGAGAACAACCCAAAATCGACAAAAGTCTTATGCCGATATTAGAAGAAAGGATCTTTAGTTTGATGTTCATGATTGGGTTTACTTGAAAATCTCGCCCATGAAGGGTGTAATGAGGTTTTGTAAGAAAGGAAAGCTTAGTCCCTATTTAGTAGTCCCATATAAGATCTTGATACGTGTTGGTATGGTTTCTTATGAGTTAGCTTTGCCTAATGAGTTGGCATCGGCACATTCGATTTTCCATGTCTCTATGTTAAATAAATGTGTTAGAGATCCAACATCTATAGTTCCCTTAGAGGGTTTGGGAGTTGATGAAAATCTTTCTCTGAGGAAGTTTCGGTTGAGATTTTAGACCGACAAGTTAAGAATTTGAGAAACAAATAAGTTGCTTCCGTGAAGGTATTGGGGAGGAATCATTTAGTTGATGGTGCTACTTGGGAGACTGAGGCCAATATGATGTCCCGATATCCTCACCTTTTTCCTTCTACTCCTCCCTTAGCTTGAGGTAATGAGTTCCTCATGGTTTTCTGTTTCTTTGAAGTCATGTGTGATTTACATATTTCCATGATTTCCTTATGTTATGCTTCATGAAAACTTGTGTTATAAAAGAAAATGAGTTTATATGATTAATTTTCCTCATGTTGTAATGCATTGAGTATGAGTTGCCTATAGACTTCATGAGATGAATTGATGAACATGCCTTAGCTTGGAGTTGAGAATTCCTCCTTCGATATGTGTTTTTGAGTATAGATTGCATATAGGCTCCATGAGATTGTGCTGAGCAAGCTTTTAGCTTGGAGATGGTAGTTCCTCCTTGGACATAAGTAATTTTAAAATTTCATGCATATTGGGTTCCTAGATGTAGTTCCTACTTTCCCTTATGATGCATTGAGTATGTTTAGCTTGGAGATGAAGTTTTTCCTTGGTTGTGTGCATTTAGATGAGTTGCATGCACGATGGGTTGCTAGTCTTCAGTCGTTTCCTTTAAAAGGTTTCTAGAATTCCATTCTAGAATGAAAGTTCCCAAGGGAGAGATAATGTAACACCTCGGAAATCTAGTAGTCTAAGTGAGGGGATAAGTGTCAAGTCAAGAATTAGAAATTTTAGTCTTGCACCCTCCATAAAGTTCTCACGAGTTGTAAAGGGAACCACGAGTCGTGAAGGGCACCATGAGTCGTGGTGATCCCCATAGACCCTAGGCAGTAGACAACCAAACTGCCCTCACCTCCCACGACCATGATGACGCCTCATGGTGGCACTCGTGGAGGGCCAGATAGTAGCTAGTCAAGGCTGCCAAAAACAAGAGACAATCCCACGAGCCACTTGACGGCTCGTGAAGGCTACCACTGGTTATGGGAGTGGTCGTGGTGATGAGTTTGATTTTTAGGGGTTATGGGGGGATTGCCAAGCCACTTGTCCAAGACCATGGAAGGCACCACGGCTCATGGTAGGGACCACGGATCGTGGAGCCTCACTTGGTAAGGAGGTTGTCCCCTGTAATTTAGGGGCTTAAGGATCTTTTCCCATTTTAATTAGATTAATACTGTGACATTTTACACATGCCTAGGACCCCTATATAAGTTATTTTAACCCCAAAACTCACCCATTCAAGTCATTATTTCCAAAAACCAAAAGAAATATCAAGTTCTTCCTCTCAAATATTTCTCTCTGAAGAACTTGAAGAAGAAGAAAGAGTTGGAGCTAGGATCAAGGTCAAGTCTCAGTTCCTCAAGAAATTGTGGGCTTTGATATCAAGGTATGATGGCTTTTCATCAATGGAATCCTTTCATCCATGGAGTCCCTAAGATTCCCCAATTGAAAAGTAGAAATTCCCCAATTCAAGTTAGGGTTTTCTTCTATTCAAATGATTGGATTATGATTGTTTAAGCTTGAATTGAGTGGATTCAATGTTTTTAGGATGAATTTACATGTACCCATACCTAACCCATGTCTAGAAAGATGAAATTGATGTAAATGAGTTTTATTCCATAAAAGAGAATTGTGGGTTTAGATGTATTCTTATAGGATCGAAGAGATACACTAAGAATTGCTTGAGATTGAAGCAGATATGATGATGATGATTAGAATTGTCTTGAGATTGAGGCATGAATGATGAATTATGATGTGTAGGGCTTTGAGAGTAAAGCTTAAGCATTAATTGGTGATTATTAGATAGAATTGTTGTGGAAGGAATTTACCCACACGATTTCCTTTATGAATGTATATATTCATGAATGTGGAAGGTTTTCTTACATAGAATGATTCTAGGTTGAAAGGCTTGCTCACCTAAAATGAATCTATCAACTTATGAACTATGTTAATAAGACCTAGCTTGGATTAGCATAATGAGATGATTCTCCATGTATAGCTTGGATTAGCGTAAAGAGATGCGTCTCCATGGATAGCTTGGATCAGCATAATGAGATGCTTCTCCATGGATAGCTTGGATTAGCATAAAGAGATGTTTCTCCATGGATAACTTTGATTAGCATAACGAGATGTTTCTCCATGGATAGCTTGGATTACCATGATGAGGTGCTTCTCCATGGTAGCTTGAATTGGTAATATGAGACCCATTCATGGTAGCTGGGATTAACATAATAAGACACCCATCCATGGTAGCTTGAAATGGTAATATGTGGCCTTTTCATGTATAGCTTGAATTGGTAATATGAGACCCATTCATGGTAGCTGGGATTAACATAATAAGGGACCCATCCATGGTAGCTTGAAATGGTAATATGAGGCCACTTCATGTATAGCTTGAATTGGTAATATGAGACCTATTCATGGTTGCATGGACTAGTATGATGCATGGTAACTTGGACTAGTACGATCCATGGTAGCTTGGATTGGTAAGTAGTACCCTTCCATGGATAAGAACTTAGCTGAGATTGGTAAGATGACGTGCCTTCCATGGATAATAAGAACAAAAATGAATGGACTACTCTCCATCAAACTCAGCATTATTATGATGAAACAAGGTTACTTCAAGGAAGTGTTGTAAGTATGTTTTAAGAGGAGATTTACTTGTTTTGATGAAAATGATTAGCTTGTATTGTTGCTTGAGTTGCCCTTAATGAGATGTAATACTAGAGGTGAATGACCCAAGTCTTGCCTAAGGATCAGTTGAGGTTACTTCAAGAAGTGTTCCTCCTATGTTGATGATTCATTATGTGCATTGCTTATGGTTATGACTTATGTTGTCTAACTTTCATGCTTATGTTGATGTTTATGCAAGCTATCATATTTAGTACATGTTTGTACTAATGCATACTGTTGCCTACATTTCTTATCCAAATGTAGGGTCCGGCGATCTCGACTCTCATTCATGTGGCTAGGATCTTAGTAGAAGGCAGTCTTGAAGATTAGTGAGTCCTCATAGAATTCGAGGATTTGGCCACCCTTTATCTTATGTTCTTTCATTTTATGTTTTAAACAAAGTTGTATGGCTGTGTCCCAAGATATTCATGTTTTAGATGGTTTTTAGACAAGGTGTAATAGACTTCCGCTTTTGATATAAAGACTTTGATTGTGTTAAAATGTTTTAATTTCCGATCATTTCTTTTCTCTTATGATATGAATGCTAAGTGGCTTGAATGAGACCTCTCGGGGTCTTGTACGCCTTGTTACATCTAGGGAGTACCTGATTTAACGTATCAGGACACTTCTTCTAATACTAACTGCCAACGATCGTTAGTCAGTAATATAACCCAACTAAGTGAGTTGGGGTCGAATCCCACAAGGAGTGGTAGGTGCTTAAGACTCAAGATCGAAGTGCAAATATGTTCAAGTCAATCATAGGTAAAGACATTTACGAATAAAAGCATATTTCAAATTAAGGGTGACACAAGTTGTCAAATATGGGGGGTTTTGATTGTAATTATAACTACAAAAGCGGCAAATAACATGAATAAATAAGTAAAGAGACGGGTTACTGGGATGTGATTGGATTATGGGCTAAGGTAGACAAATGAGTGATTGCAACTAATAGTAAATAGCTGTAAATCAGTGACTAAGCTAAACTTTAGTGGGGGTAAACTTTCTCTCGAACAATTTACCCCGAATCAAGTTGGTTTCTCTTGAACACCAATAAGCAACAATTAAGAACATCCTACACTTTAGTCCATTCACTCTCTCGGGCTGAATGTGTAGAAAAGGGTTTAGGATTCACTCTCTCGAGTTGAACCCATGACAGCTCAATACCCACAGACCATCAAATCAGTAATATTGGTTTTAAAACCTCTCTCTCGAGCAAGCCAAAAACACGAAGTTAGAATTGCATTTGCAACTACACCCCTTTAAATTAAACCATAATTACTGATTGAAATCACTTTTAAACAGCATTTAAACTATCAATTAACAATACCCAGTAGCTAAATCAACCCATAATCACACCCCAAGAATTGGGGTTTTAGCTAGACATCATAAAAAGATAGAAATCGTTACCAAATTGTGTTTTCATCAACTGGGTACGATTAATTTCGTCTTTACAAAGGTCAAGGTTGAAGAATCTCAAAGACCCACTTCCAACATCTCAAAAATGGAAATCTTCAAAGCTAAGGAAAATATTGTCTCAATACTCTCAGTTTTAAGTTCCAAACATGAAAACTGAATAATAATAAAACTTCGATACTAAACTAAGAATTTAAAAATGTATTTATAGTCGCTAAAATATACTACGAAGGACCATTCGACACAATAAGTCGGTATCGCCGATCCACTCGGCGATCCGCCCTTTGCTCAATTCCATCGTCTTTTTGCTTTGGCCTTTAGCATCTTCAAGTTCTGTAACTTTGGGAAATCTAGCACTGCATCGTGGAACCGTTCGGTGACTCACCGACTGCTCCTTTCTATCACCGACTCGATTTTCTCCTTCAGGGCTTGGCACACTGGAACTTTAGGCAAGATCATGGTCATTCGGTGACTCGCCTAATGGGTTAGGCGATCATCAGGCCCTCTTTTCTTCGTTCTTTCAACTACCTTGTTTCTTTTTGCTCATTAGTGTACATGCGTTGTTCCTCAATCCAAATACCTGAAAATCAAGGATTTACATCAATTATTGGCACAAAATATGCATTTGAGGACACTGAATCTATTGAAATATACCCTAAATGAGTCCAAATCGTGGACTCATCAGTACCCCTCGGTCGTGACAAGAGTGGAGACCTTAGGAGTGTATGTGCAATCGAATACTAATTTTGCTTAGTGGTTAATGACTAATTGCTTTAAGACGTTGAATCTCAATGGATAGGATGTATTGCAACTATAACAACAATTTTTTCAATCAACTATTATGTTTCAAGTAAGTTCTTTTGAACTTTAACAAGATTAATGATGCGAAACATCATTATTCCTTAATTTAACTCACTTTATCAAGCTGGATTGTAAAGACAAGAATCAATACAACTATCAATTATATACTCCACCCTAAGCATCTTTCACAAGAAAGCATACAGAGCTAAAGCTAGAACTAAATTTACAACTTCAATCCATAAATGAAAACATGAATAAATAATTGAACTCAATTGAAAACAACATTAAATCTGGCAATTAACAATACCCACGAGCTAATTTGTGTATTCAATTACATAATCACACCCCTAAGGTACAGGGGTTTAGCCAAACATAGTAAAAAGTAAGTTAAAGTTACCAAAAAGATGTTCCATCACGATGCCAAATTCTTCAATACTTGATGCCACAAATTAAAACTAAAACCCTCAAACCTCAATATCTTAGCCCAAAATCTCCAAGAGAATAGAAGTTTTTGCTAGTAAAAATATCTTGTGATGTAAAAGTCTCCTTTCTCTCTACTCAAAACCAATTTATATGTTTCCGAAAAATCCCAAAATTTCACCTTGAGACCAACTCAGCGGTATAAGTCGTATTCGTCGAATGACTCAGCGATCCACCGATGGGCAGCCATATCGCCAATTTTTTGCTCAGCTTTTAAATTCTTGATTCTCAATTGGCGAACCTGATGGATACCACCGAATGACTTCGGCGATACGCCGTTTGGATCCTTCTTCGCGGATTGAACTTGACTTCATTCTCTAATTGTTCTGATCATTTAGGAAATGTGAGTCGAGCTCGCCATTTCATTTGGCGGTGCACAATTTTGCACTTGAGTTAGATGAGTTGGCTTGATTCATGAGCCAACCTTGCTGGATATTTTGGTGAGCTAAACACTCACTTGGCGAGTCTCCGGGTGACTTTTGCGAGCTCGAACCTAACTTTTCTTCAACTTTTCCAAATTTTTTGCTTCTTTTCTCAAAGTAATGTCCTTGCCTTGTTCTTAAGCCTTCATGGCTACACATAAACAATTTAACATCAGTTAGGAACACAAAATACACACCGAGGATACTAATTCATGAAATAATAAACCTTCAATGAGTTAAAACTCCTAACTCATCAACACCCCCATCTTAAATTTTTGCTTGTCCTAAAGTAAAACACGAGATCAATCAGGTCAACATGATGTCTACAAGCACTACTCCTTGAGAGCCAACATGAAAGTCCACACAAGGTTCAATCTAGACATGCAATATTCAATTGTGCATGCAAATCATCAAATTATGACTAGCCATCATCAATTAGAGTTCATGCTCACAAATGCCTACTTCAAATACAAATGTATTCCCAACAAAATATTTGAATGCCCTCGCATGAAGAATGATTCCATGCTCTCACAAAACTGATCTAGGAATGAAATTAAGGAATCGAAATCAACTCTCACACTTCCAATGAGAAAAAACATGCATGAGTCTACCCATATGCTTTCCCTTATTTTCCACCCAACATATCACTTGGCTTATGCAAGATCATAAATGTCTTTTAAGACTTGTAATTGGGTTGATGGTAAGGGTATGATCATTTCGGTTTAGTGACTCTACCTTCATAAAGCATGGCTCAAATTTCACTTATTTTCCTTTTCTGCCATTCTTTTCATATTCACATCTCATCCTTGGCCTTTTCATAACACACACAATTTTTGTGTAGCTCATCGGATACCCCTTTTATTTCCACAACAATGCACAACTATCATTCATTTATTTTTCTGTCTCTCTCTTTTTTATATATGGAGGGTGCTTCCAAACACGAATTTCATGAACTTCTTACTCAGCTTCTTTCCTTATTCTTACCACACCGCCAACTTAGGATTTTGGCCTAAGTTGGCTATTCAAATAAACCAATGCTTCTCGAAGGTTAAGGGTGGGAAAGACACAATGATTTCAACAACCTACTTAAACATTTGTGTTCATGTTTCATCCAAAGAAAAAGTTAGGCTCAAATGGTGCCAAACTAGATTCACACACTCACAATGTGGTCACACAAAGATATAGCAATTAAGTTTACACTCAAAATTCATGCCTAAAATCATTTATTTCATTCACCAATGCTAATCAATTGGACCAAAGGGGTAAGTTCTAGGTATTCTCATGCACACTTTTCAAGTAAACCTCACCACACATGGCATCCAAACAAAATCATTGATCATAGCTCTACAACTTAAGCTCGCGTGCAACAGTCGTTGCAATATTCACACTTGATATTTGACTAGTCACATTGAGATGCTAAGAGTTCACACAAGACTTATGAACCTCTAATTTCCTCATTGGAATCACACAAACATATCGTTCATCAAGAGCACTATTCAAGTCATTGATATTGACCACAATCGACACTCAAATGTACAAGAGAACACCAACCAACATTCACTTTTAAACAATTAAGAGGGAGGCCGATGAATCATAATCAAAACATCATTAAACTACTAAAACAAAATGAAGAAGTTACAATTCCAACCCAAATGAAAATAACACAATATCTCAAAATGAAAAAAATACAACCAAAAGGGTAGGTGGTTAGGTACCTTCACCCCACCGAAAAGAAACTAGCAATGTCCTCAATGCTAAAAACAGAAAATAAAATGGAGAGAGAGTAAGGATCTCCATATCAGGCTAAGCCTGAGGAGAACTCCGGCTCACTAGTGTGGCCTCAACCTGGGCATCAGTGCCCCGCTCAACTCTGACTCTAGAAGGTTGTGCAATGACCTCCTTCATGGGCTTAGACCCACTAGAGCCAATCATGGAAGTGTCACGAAGTGATGCCTCCGTGGTCACCTGTAGCATATCACCCTCTAGTCCTCCAAATCCTCACACACATCAATCTCACGATCAACTAAGCCTCATCATCAGTCTCGGGAGTGTCGCAATCCCCTTCCTTATCAGCCACAACAGCATCTCCGATCACAGTAGTCAGAAGGATCTCAGAAGTAGCGGGCCCCACCTACCCGATCTTTTGAAACAGAGGCAACTCAAAACTAGGGTCCTTGGGGACATCTACACCACCCCAAATCATCGATATGTCAGTGGACTTTAATTCGTCCATATCATGACGCAAACCAGTAATATCAGCCTTCAGAGCTGTCAAATCAATGGGTCTGTGTTTTGTATTCTCACACACATCAACCTTTATGGTAAGGGCATATAAAGATTGTCCATGGGCAGTGATCAACTCACACTGTCCCTTCAACTCTTCTCAAATGGGAGTAAGATCAGCATTAATATCATGATCAATCATAGAAGGGACAACAAATTCAACCTGAGAAGCTCTCACATTGGCCGAATAGGCAAGGGTTCACATACTGTATATCATGGCCTGAGTCAAAGAGGGATGGAAGGTGGGAGCAAGAGCAGTAGAGGTCGAAGGGGTAGGTATACCTGATGGCTCTATTGTGGGGATGGGAGGTGTAGGACCAGCTTCCATGGACTCCATATCAACTACCGGAGAAGTGTCCACTAGAGTTTTCTTCATTTTCTCAGCCTCATCTCTCATATACTATGCTTCAATCCGAAGAATATCACAAGACGTGGATGGAGTGATCCCAATATCCGTCTTCGCCACAAAAGGCACATTTGCTTTGCGACACAAAGAACTGATCAATATCGAAATGGCAATGAGGTTTGATTTTGTTTGGTCCTCATAGCCATTTCTTGTGCAATAATGGAGCCCAGATTCAGTTTCTCCCGATCAATAATACACCCCAAAAGCATCCTTCGGATGCCTAATAATGGACTTATTCTACGAAGGCATCAACGTTCTATAGATGAACTCGAACCAATACCGTGCTTTTTATGTTGAGGTCCTTCTTCTCAATAATAGCCCCCACCTCGATCCATGGTGGTGTTGCATCACTCAACAATGCGGCAAGCCACCCCTTCAAATCATCCAACGTCTGAGTTTGGATTTCATCAGCCAAAGAGTGTCTAGTTTGCACTATGCAATCCAACTCATTGTTGATATTTGTTTCAATACACCGTACTTTCTTGCCCCACACCTCTACAACATCAACGGGGGCCATAGAACTAGCTTTCTTCTTCCCATTTGGGATCAATTTGGCATACCCTTCGTAAAACTCCTAAACCCATGAAGGAACATATGGGCTTCAAAGTTTTGTCAATTGTTATAATTTTTTGATACAACAATGTCTCCCAAACTTTCGAATACCTATCTACTACTCCATCAGTTTACAACCTATTCTTGTCAAGAATGGTCCGCAACCCAACAACCTTTAGATGATTCATAGATCGATGAAGATTATCCAGAACGGTGGTACATGTGGTTCCTATGGGAGAGTCAGTGGGTCCTCCTCTTGGTTAATTCAGCTTCAGGCACCGGTGTATGGATTGGAGTCCCGGAACCCTTAACCTCTTCATTCTCTGACACACATGAGGTGAACTATATTGAATCAATTTCCACACTTTCATCCAAGCTTATTTCATCTACCACCTTTTGTTTACCCTTACCACTCGCCTGTGAAGGTTTACGACGAGTGGTTTGGGGATTTTCAACTTCCTCTACAATAACGACCCCCTTTGCTTTCTTCCGAGGTGGTGGAGCCTATGGTTTAGGCCTCATCTGATGTGGAGGACAATCCTCATCAAATACACACTTAACTGGGACCTTAGGTCGAACCATACTTGTAAACGCACACAAACGAGAACAAATTGTTTGTGAAAGGTTAGTGAAACAGAAATCACAAAAAATAGCAGGGAAACTCACCGAATATTATAGTGAAAAGGGGCAAAAACCTAGGTCAGAAGGGCGATCTTAATACCATTCAGCAACTCGCCGAATTCACTTCGGTGAGCTGAAGAGTAATCACCAAAATGAACAGTGGCTCCTCTTCACAAGCCTGACAAGTTAGGCAATGGGGAAGGCTTTTGGCGATGCGCCAAGTCAATTTGGAGAGCTCGACAAAGCTCGCCAAAATGACCCAACTCATCACCTCCCCAACCCCTTCTCAATTTATGAACAACAGCCCACGAAACACCAATTTAGTCCTAATCGCATACAATTCACAACTGCCACAAATGAATTCACAAGTCGGAGTACTTAGACTTTCCCCAATTAAGTCCAATTCATACAAACGATGATTTTTCCCTTAAGAACGACACCACCCAATTCATCATCGAGAGAATTCAAGTCATTTGGTCGAATTTGGGCTACATATACTTCACCCACACATTACCCAATATTTAAAACTCACAATTTCAACAACCCACAAAAGAGGCATAAACAATTGGACCTAAATGAATTATTTAACAGGCTCAATTTAAATTTAACAATTAAGGCATAAAATTTAACTAAGAAATGATAAACAAACTACACTACACCTTAGCATTGCAAGTATTGCATATAATTAAACAAAGTTCGATAAACCAAACTCCAATTGAGACAAGCACACAAATGCGACAAAGGGGAGGGTAGAGGAATCATGATGACACTTCAGTCATGCGATGCAATTCCAATACAAGGATGATTAAAACAACTAGAAAATAATAGCCTAAGGTTCAATGAATGAGTAAAATCGGAGAAAATTTCACCTAAAAGAAAAAATAATAATTTGAATTTAGAAAGTTAAAAGAAGATGAGTCTTCAGTGCATGAGAATTTCGATGGGCTCAACTAATGTCGCCAAATTGATCCGGCGACATGCCAAATGAGTCTCAGCCCACCGAAAGTAACAGGAACTTCAACCATTCCTCAAGTGCATTGGGCGAGGTTAGTTGATTTCACCGATTATACTAGGCGACTCATCGAGTGAGCTGTAAGCTCGCCCAAACTTCCAAAACATTCCTCATTTTTTACCTTCATAGGGCGATGCATTTGGACGATTATGGGGGCAATTCGGTGACTCGCTGAATAAACCATCCCCTGGCCCATTTGTGTTTCTCCCAAAATATGAACTCCAACCTACTAATCCAACAAACGTTTCAAATAACCAAAAAGTAAATCTTAGGTTGCCTCCTAAGAAGCGCCTTAGTTACCGTCGTGGCACAATTTGGACATGCATTCAAGCATTATCCAAATACACCACATCAATTATAGTCACATTTGGATGATTTCCAAAGTAAAGCTTCAACATTTTCCCACTCACCGTGAACATCAACCCATCCTCATTTGCAATTTTACTACCCCGTTTTCAAACACATGATTAAGTTTGAATGGACCCAGCCATTTTGATTAGAGTTTTCTCGGAAAGAGCCACAGACGAGATTTGTAGAGCAACACAAGATCACCAACTTTAAACTCTCGATGAAGGATCTTTGCATCATGTCATTTCTTTAGTTTTTCCTTAAAAAAGGTTAAGCTATCATAAGCTCGAAGCTAAAACTCTTCCAAAGCATGGACCTGGTCAACTCGATCCTTTGACACATCCTTCCAATTCAAGTTCATGGCCTTCAAAGCCCACAAGGCCTTATGCTCAAGTTCAACCAGTAGATGAAAAGATTTACCAAACACCAATTGATACAGGAACACACCAATTGGGTTCTTTAATGTAGCTCTTTACGCCCAAAGAGTGTCATCTAACTTTCGGGACCAATCAGTTCGATTTTCATTAACGGTTTTGGAAAATATCCCTTTGATTTTCTGGTTGGACACCTCGACTTGCTCACTTGTTTGCGGATGATAAGGGGTGTCAACATTATGCTTGACATTTATACTTCCTTAACAATGGGGAGAACATTCGATTACAAAAACGAGATCCCCTATCACTAATGATTGCACGTGTTGTGCCAAGTCTCGTGAAAACGTACCGGTTGAGGAAATGAGGAACAATTCTCCCTTCATTATTAGGTAAGTCCACCACCTCTACCCATTTAGAGACATAATCAACGGCAACCAAGACGTATTTTTCCCCTTAAGAACTCACAAAAGGCACCATGAAATCGATTCCCCCTATAGCAAAAACCTTAACCTCTAAAATAGGAGTGAGAGGTAATTCATACCTTCGCAACACTCCTCTTGATTTTGACATTGTACACACTTTTTAACAAGAGAATTCACATCTTGATACAACGTTGGCCAATAATAACTACTTTGTATTACCTTAGCAGCTATACGTACTCCACTATGCTGCCCACCAACCGGTGACGCATGGCAGCCATTGAGAATATCATCTACCTCAACTTATGTAACACATCTTCTAATCATGTGATCAGCACACTCCCGAAATAGGTAAGGTTCATCCCAAAAATAATTTTTTGTATAAAAAAGGAACTTCTTTCGTTGGTAAAAATTTAGCTCATCGGAAAGAATCCCACACACCACATAATTGGAAAAATCAGCATACCATAGGGTACCATTTGACACAACCATTACCGGATCATTGGGAAAGGCTTCCTCAATATCTTTTTCACCAGAAACAACCACATTTGATTCCAACCTGCACATGTGGTGTGTTACTTGGTTCTCACACCCCTTTCGATCTTTGACTTCAAAGTTAAACTCTCATAATAATAACACCCATCGGATCAACTTTGGCTTTTCATCTTTCTTAGCCATCAAGTAATGTATAGCAGCATGGTCGGTGTGTACCACTACCTTGGTCCCCAAAAGATAGGCTCTAAATTTCTCAAAGCATACACCACGGCTAACAACTCTTGCTCAGTGACGGTGTAGTTGTTTTGAGCTACATTCAAGGTCTTGCTTGCATAGTAGACTGGGTGAAACAAATTTCCCTTGCATTGGCCAATTACAGCCCTCAATGCCACATTGCTTGCATAACACATTAGCTCAAATGGAATGCTTCAATCCGGAGCAACAATGATAGGACCCGAAACGAGCTTCTCCTTTAAACACAAAAATGCATTGACACAAGCTTCATCAAAATCGAAGACACTTTCTTTTCAAGTAGCATGGAAAGAGGATGAGCCACCTTAGAAAACTCTTTTATGAACCTCCTGTAGAAACCCGCATGACCCAAGAAGCTTCTAGCACCTTTAATCGAAATAGGAGGAGGAAACTTTGTGACAACTTTAACTTTATCTTGATCAACTTGTATGCCATTTCCAAAATTTGTGCCCCTATACAATACCTTCCTTGACCATGAAGTGACATTTCTCCCAATTGAGAACAAGGTTTGTTTCGACACATCTTTGCAAGACTCTACCAAGTTGCTCAAGGCACATTTCAAATGTATCTCTCACAACCGAAAATCATCCATAAAGACTTCCATAGAATCCTCTACCATATCAGCAAAATTTGAGAGCATACACCTTTGAAACGTCGCCGGTGTATTACACAATTCGAACGGCATTCTGTTGAAAGCAAACATCCCTTAGGGACATGTGAAAGTTTTATTTTCTTGATCCTCCGGTGCAATGGAGATTTGATTATAGACGGAGTAACAATCCAAGAATCAATACCATCATGACCCACAAGTCTATCAAGAATCTGATCCATAAGGGGCATCGGAAAATGATCCTTCTAGGTCCACACATTCAACTTTCGATAGTTCATACATGCAGGCCAACATATAACCAGTCACATTAACACAAGCTTCCCTTTTTTCATTAGGGACCACAGTCATACGACCTTTCTTTGGAACGCATTGGATAGGACTAACCCACTTGCTATTCGCAATAAGGTAGACAACTCTAGCATCAATCCACTTAATAATCTCTTTCTTGATAACTTCATACATTGTAGGATTCAACCTTCTTTGATGTTCAATACTTGTCTTACAATCACTAGCCAATTGAATCTTGTGGGTACAAATACTAGGAGGAATTCCCACAATGTCGGCGTCCACCCAATAGCCTTGATGAATCTTTTCAACACACTAACAAGTGTTTGCTTTTACCATTCAAGAAAATCTGCAACAATAATCACGGGTAAAGTGTTATTGGTTCCCAAGAACACATAACGAAGGTGAGGTTGAATTAGCTTCAACTTGAGCTTTGGTGATTCTTCAATAGATAGCTTTGCGGGAGGACTTTCCCTATTCTTCAAATCGATATCAAGCATCAAGGGGTTTTTAGAATAAGAACCTAAACCCAATAGAGCAGCAAATACCTCATCATAATCTTAAATTTCCTCCCCATCATAGTTCAAAAGGACGGCAACAAAATACTCACCAACACAAGAAACTTTGCTCACACAAACAACTGCTTCATCAATCAGGTCAATGACCGATATCACATGGAGGTCACTTGGTTTCTTCATCAATTTACAAATATTGAATGTAACTTCCTCACAATTTACCCGGAATTTTAGTTCACCAATTTCCACATCTACAAGAGCTTTCCCGATAGCCAAGAATGGCCTACCAAGAATAATAGGGACATCGACATCAATCTTGCAATTGAGGATCACAAAATCAGCCTGAAATATAAATTTGTCTACCTTCACCAAAATTTCATAAAGGATGCCAATAGGGCGCTTTATAGAGAGGTCGGCCATGAGAAGACACATAGTTGTAGGTTTAGGCTCCCCTAGCCCAAGTTTCTTGAAAATGGCATAGGGCATCAAGTTTATACTCGCTCCCAAATCATACATTGCTTTAGTGAATTGGAATATCCCTGTAGTTCAAGGGATAGAAACCCCCCCCTCCCCGGGTCATCCTCTTGACAACCACGTTGCTTGACTTAATGGAACTACAACTATGGGATACTTTAATCATCTTGAAATCCATACTTCTCTTCTTAGTGACCAACTCTTTCATAAAGTTTGCATAAACCAAAATTTCTAACAACGCCTCCACCAAAGGAATATTAATAGACAAAGTTTTGAAGATGGAAAGAAATTTTTTGAACCTCACGTCTTCATCTCTTTTCTTCAATCTTTGAGGGAACGGTGGAGTAACCTTAGGCTGCGGCTTTGGAGGAACTGAGGGAGGAACAACCCCCGCATTTGACTTTTTAGCATCACCAAAAACAACATTTTTTGGTGCATCATCAACTTCATTGGAAGCTTCATTGTTCAACTCTTCACCATGTATATCACTTTCAAAAACAATAGATTTCCCTTTGCTTGGACTTGCATTATGATCATTTGGCACATCACTTCCCACAACCATACCACTCCGGGTCAAGATAGCTATGAATAGTGCATTATCATTCTTTGGATTGGCTATGGTATCACTAGGAAGACTCCCTTTTTTCCTCAGATTCAAGTGAGAAAATATTTGACCCATTTGGATCTCAAATTGTTTTATACAAATCGAATGAGAGGTTACCGTTTGATTCAAAGAGGAGAAATCAACCTTCATCTTCTTGAGCACTTTATCCAATCCTTCTACCTTGTTTAGGATGTAGGCAAGCATATCCTCAATCTGAAAGCTTTTGGGGTCGGTATTTGATTCTGTAGGTTTTGGAGAGTCATGAGGAGGCATATAATGATCTCTATCACCATCCATTTCTCTCTAATTTACACCCCTGTCACGCTAATATTGTTCCCTACCTCTTCAACCACCATCACAATCTTTGTTCCAACCTTGATTTCCATCTAGCCTTGGATAGCTCGGACAAGAACCCCCCACTTGGTTCGAAAAGAATCATACCTCTTCATTATACATGGTGTCAAATTGTGCATCATTCGGGCTCATTTCACTACTAGCACTAACCGCATTCACGACTTTATAACCACCTCCAATGACATGTTTCGTCAACAACTCCATTTGGGTTATCATCTTGGCCATGTTTTCATCACGCTCCTGGTTCTTTTCCATTTGTTCTTTGGTTAACCCAACATTGAAAGGAGACACATGATCCTTCCTTGTATGACATGATCGATTAAGCATGGTCATCTCATCAAGCAAAGTCGATGCCACAGAAAATTGTTGTCTCATGATTACGCCCCAAATAAGTTGATCGGCGACACCTTTGTTGGCGGTGTCAAGACTCTGGTAGAAATATTGTAAAAGCACATTGTTCGGCAACCCATGAGTAGGACATTAGAGGAGTAGCTTTTGAAACCTCAACCAAGTTTCATGAATGGGTTCATCATCAACTCGCTTAAAATTGTGAATGTTATCCCTCAACTTTAACATCCTCGAAAGAGGAAAAAATCTTTCATAGAACACCTCTGTGAGTTCTTCCTAAGAAGTAATTGTTACGACCCAGGGGTACACCCTAGATGTAACATGGCGTACTTGACCCTGAAGGGGTCTCATACAAGTCCGTAGCATATCATAACATAAGATAATAGAAAAGTGCAGAAATTTTAAAAATTTATCCATACATTCTAAGTATTTTCATAAAATGCAAGCGGAAGTCTTTACTACAGTTTTGTCTCAAACCATCTAAACTCAACTTGAATTAAAACCTTTGGGACACAGCCCATACAATAGTCTCATGACACGAAATAAAAGACATAAAGGAAATGGTAGGTTTGTCCTCGAAGCTATGAGGACTCACCAAATCTTCAACTCCTTTGCTCCTTAGAAACCTATCCTCAAAATGAAACTCAATCTCCGAAACCCTACATTTGAATAGAATGTAGGCAAAGTATGTGTTAGTACAAAATGTACTAAATATGTCAGATAGCATAACACCATAGGAGCATAAGATAAGGGTTATTCAATATAAGACATAATCTACAATCATATGAAATACTTCATGAAACATCAATTATAATCATAAGAGACAATATCATAATAATAAGCAAAGTCTCCAATATAAGCATCATATAAGCATTATTCAACTCCTAGTCATTCACATCATAATAAGACTACTCTCAAGTAACCTCAAAGCATACTTGTACAATGCATGAATAGCATCCCATAATACTATTCACACTAAGCATAACCTTGAAGTCACCATATGCATGCTTACTACTCATTGGTCTCCTTCTTAGCTTACTTCATAACCAAGGGAATCTCTCACCTTTTGTCAATACTAATAAGGAAGGAAACTATGGCACAATCCTATTTAAGCATACTTCATATAATAGAAACACATCATGAGTCACCTTAAGGCAAGCTTGTGCCATGCATGAACAAGACCCCATAATCCTACCTATGCTAAACTAGACACTTTGGGTTCATCATTCATGTTTATCATCTCTTAACATCATAAAGACAAGGGGAATCATATCTTAGTCATGCATGTATTGGAGGGGCCTCTAAAGCTACAATCCAAACTAGTCATGCTCATGTTCATAAATGCAAGGGGGACTCACCTCAAGGCATAAATGTTAACTTCATCATGAAGGACAAGGGGAGTCACCTCAAGCCACACATATCATGGAATCATAAAGACAAGGGTATTCACCTCTAGTCATACATACTAATGAATTATAAAGACAAGGGGAGTTACCTCTAGTCATGCAAATCAATGAATCATAAGTATTCGCCTCCATATTAATTTTAATATGTAATGTAGGTATTCGCCTCCACATCATCATATAAGGATCATAGGTAATCGCCTCCACGATCAACCTAAAGGCTAATGGGTAATCACCACTTGCCTCGGGAGTCACACATATATAAAGGGTAATCACCTCACACTCCCCATGTTTAAATAATTAGGGGTAAGGGAACTCCCCACACATTCCTATCATGTAAAGGTATTTTTGGAGAATCGCCAGAAGCCTCATCACATCTCATAGTACTAGGACTTAGATTCATTTTAGGTTAGAATAGACTTTCAACCTAGCATCATTCTATGTGAGAGAACATTTCATGTCATATCATATTAATGCATAATATCATATCTAGAATTCTACATTAGACATGGATATCATCTTGACTCAAGTTATTCTATCACTTCATACATTCAAGCATTCATAAGGTTGATTAGGTAGGTAAAGATCTTCCACCATAACTCTATCCATTAAGCTTTTATTCTCAAATAGACTTTACTCTCAAAGCCTTAACATGTCTAGTTCATCAAATTGGTTTTACTCTCAAGACCCTAATGATCAACATTCAGGACTAGATGCCTTACACTCAAAGCTTTACTTCTTACTGTCATCATTCATACCTTGATTTCAAGGTATTCTAATCACATTCTTCATTATTAGGCGATTCTAGTCACAATTCATCATAAAGGTTAAACTTCAACTTTACTAGTCAAGATCCATAATATTCACATTATTATAATTCAATTCATATCTATATGTTTTTATTCTTAATCAATTACTACTCACAACACTAATTCTAGAAGATCACCTAAGAATCATCAAGTTCACCTTTCATGGCATAAACCCAAATAATACCAAATTCATCAATTAGGCTAGGGTTAATCTTGGAAATCACATAGATTCATCATAATATCACAATTCAATACCAATTCAATCATAATTAAGCATTAACCACTTAATTGGAATTATGCTTCAACACAACCCACAATGTAGGAAGAAACCCTAACTAGATTGGGGTTTTTCTTCACAATTGGGGGAAACCTAGGGGGGGACTCTATGGGTGGAAGAACCCATAGATGAATAAGCTAACATACCTTATAGAAGATTCTCCACGAATTTGAGTAGAATAGTCATCCCCTTCAACCCTAGACTTCACCTTCTTCTTCTTCTATGGAGTTTTAGAGAGAGAATTATTTGGGGGAAAGTTAGTTATGATTTTGGGTTTGGGATTTATGAAGTGTAAAGGGTTAATTAATAACTTAAAAACCCTTATATAGGTCTAATAAAACCATATCAAATGACCCTACAATAAACTAACTAACTAAGGAATTTATCCCTCTACCCTTGCTTTGGCCGAAATGGGACAGCCTACAGGCCCCATCCACGACCCCCACCTACGGGGTGTGGATGAATCCATGTACCGTACTGTTCCTTCATGGGTTGGGGTCTACAGCCCCTTGACTTGGCCTTGGTCCATGAGGCACTAACAACGGAGCGCAGACCACCCTACGGGGAGTAGATCCCTCCGTGGGTCACTATTTTTGGGCTGTTTTGGGGCTGTTTTAGGTTCCTCCTCAAGGACCGATTGGGTGGTCCTTGGGGGAGCGTACCTTGACGTCCTAACCCTAAAAACCCTCATTCTAAGTACGGAAATCAGTTTTACGATTTTATCCCTCACATCAAACTCTAAAACTCTACGACAAGGCTCTAGAACTCTCTAGTTTAGTTCACTAGTTTCCAAGACGTAACAATATCTCCCCCTTGGGTTCATTCATCCTCGAATGACGATTCTAAATAGTCCTTAAGGTCGCCACTCTAAACTAGCTGCCCATCATGCGTTCAGCACATCAAATGCACATGAACAAAGTAGGAAAACTTCAATTCCAAACTAAACATATTCAATGCAACACAAGGGAGTAGGAACTACATCTACCAACCCAAAATGCATGAAATTCAATATTTACTCATTTTCAAGGAGGAACTACCATCTCCTAACTAAAACGTGCTCAACATTCACTCATTTAGCCTAAATGCAATTTACTCTCAAAAAGCATTTATTCAAGGAGGAATATTTTAACTCCAAACTAAGGCATGCTCATATATTCATCTCATGAAGTCAAAATAGGCAACTCATACTCAATGCATCACAACATGAGGAAATAATCATGCAACTCATTTTTTGTTTAAATCATAAGTTTTCATGAGCATGCATCATATAAGGCATGGCAACACCTAATCGCACAATAACCTTGCTAGCTAGGCACACCATCTCCCCCTTGGGAGTAAGCCTATACAAATACTTCTAAACATCTTTCATAACATAAGGCAACAATGAAGCTCATTCATACTAAAGACAACATCAAAATCTATCAAGTCATAAAAGACATGCAACACCGGAATCATGATAAAGCATGAAACGCATACTGGTAGCAACATAAGGAGGTCACTCTTGTCCATCTCTAGCTTGGAGAATTTAAGATATATTCTTCCTTGGAGCCTTCTCACCCAAACCAATTGGACCGGAGGAAGGGTAGGGTTGGGACCTACGACGACTATCCTCTTCATTTCTAGCAACCTTAGGGCAATGCCTTATCTTGGGGCCCAACTCACCACAACTAAAACAAAGATTAGAACCCGCTAAGTATTCACCCTCATGCCTTCTATCACACTTACTACACCCCAGCAATAGAATCTCATTACCATATTCTTGAGACTTAGGGTTAGACACCCTCTTTTGGTTGAACTTAGGAGAACTTGAGGGACTTTGCTCGGGGAACTTTTGTCTAAACCTAGGGTGACCATGTCCATCGGACTCATCATCAAAGGACTTATCATCATCCACTCTAGACCTCTTTTTCTCCCTAGATTCTTTCTTGAGTTTTGACTCCTCAATTCGTTGGGCAAAAAACATAAGACGTGAGATATCCATATCATCAATAAGCATTGACATATGCCATTCATTTTCCAGTAAGTTAGATACTCTTATAAAGAAATTATTCATCCTATCTCTTGAATCCTCTACTAAAGTTGAAGCATACTTGGAGAGTTGAGTAAACTTTAGAGAGTACTCTTGAACACTCATACTACCTTGCTTAAGGTTAATAAACTATTCCATCTTAGACTCCCTCAACTCTAAGGGAAAGAACCTATCAAGGAATGCCTTCTCAAAAACCTCCCACTCTATGGGACTCGCTTCTACCGATCTACTACCCTTCCATTAACCATACCATATTTGAACCCCTTTCAATTGATAAGCGGCTATTTCCGCTTTCTCTATCACAGTCACCCCCATAACATCAAGAGTCTTATAAACCTCATCTATAAACTCCTTAGGATCTTGCTCCACTTTGGAGCCATGAAATTCTGGAGGTTTCATCCTAATAAACTCCCTCACTCTTAAGGCTGCGGAATTCATATAAGGGTTCATCAAAGCTATGACCTCTCTATTGGCTTGAGCCGTCATGGCTTAAGCCATCAATTGCATAGCAGACCTAAATTCTACATGAGTCACATTCTCCCCTATAGGGTCAATTGGACCTTGAGGAGGAGCTTGGGGTGGAACTTGGAGATGAACCTCTTGATCCACATTTCTTTCCTCATTTCTCCTAGCATTTGCTCTTGTATTAGCCATACCCTAAAAATCAACGGGCACGGATTAGAAGAAGGGCCAACCAAAACCAAACTCTATGGCATGACTTAGAGAATGAAGAAGTGAGATTTCCTAAACATCCAATAACCTCCTATTCATAAATGTGGCGCACTTCATATTTATGAAGAAGACTCTACTAGACGTGGTTTGAGACAATCCTAGAACCATTCTAAACCTTGTTCTCTGATTACCAAGTTTGTTACGACCCTGGGGTACACCCTAGATGTAACATAGCATACTTGACCCCGAAGGGGTCTCATACAAGCCCTTAGCATATCATAACAAAATATAATAGAAAAGTGTGGAAATTTTAAAACTTTATCCATACAATCTAAGTCTTTTCATAAAATGCAAGCGGAAGTCTTTACTACACTTTTCTCTCAAACCATCTAAACTTAACTTGAATTAAAACCTTTGGGACACAGCCCATACAATAGTCTCATGACATAAAATAAAACACATAAACGAAATGGTAGGTTTGTCCTCGAAGCTATGAGGACACACCAAATCTTCAACTCCTTTGCTCCTTAGAAACCAATCCTCCAAGAATGGAACTCAATCTCCGAAACTCTACACTTGATTAGAATGTAGGCAAAGTATGTGTTAGTACAAAATGTACTAAATATATTAGCTAGCATAACACCATAAGAGCATAAGATAAGGGTTAGTCAATATAAGACATAATCCAAAATCATATGAAATACTTCATGAAACATAAATTAGAAGCATAAAAGACAATATCATAATAATAGGCAAAGTCTCCAATATAAGCATCATATAAGCATTATTCAACTCCTAGTCATTCACATCATAATAAAACTACTCTCAAGTAACCTCAAAGCATACTTGTGCAATGCATGAATCGCATCCCATAATACTATTCACACTAAGCATACCCTTGAAGTCACCATATGCATACTTACTACTCATTGGTCTCTTTCTTAGCTTACTTCATAACCAAGGGAATCTCTCACCTTTAGTCAATACTAACAAAGAAGGTAACTATGGCACAATCCTATTTAAGCATACTTCATATAAGAGAAACACTTCATGAGTCACCTTAAGGCAAGCTTGTGCTGTGCATGAACAAGACCTCAACTAGACACTTTAGGTTCATCATTCATGTTTATCATCTCTTAACATCATAAATATAGGAGGAATCACGTATTAGTCATGCATGTATTGGAGGGGCCTCTAAAGCTACAATCCAATCTAGTCATGCTCATGTTCATAAATGCAAGGGGGAGTCACCTCAAGGCATAAATGTTAACTTCATCATGAAGGACAAGGGGAGTCACCTCAAGCCACACATAACATGGAATCATAAAGACAAAGGTATTCACTTCTAGTCATACATACTAATGAATTATAAAGACAAGGGGAGTCACCTATAGTCATGCAAATCAATGAATCAAAGGTATTCACATCCATGTTCATTATTAGTGGAATATAGGTATTCGCTTCCATATTCATTTTAATGTGGAATGTAGGTATTCCTCTCCACATCATCAAATAAGGATCATAGGTAATCGCCTCCATGATCAACCTAAAGGCTAATGGGTAATCATCACTTACCTTGGGAGTAACACTTATATAAAGGGTAATCACCTCATACTCCCCATGTTTAACTAATTAGGAATAAGGGAACTCACCACACATTCCTATCATGTAAAGGACTTTTTGGGGAATTAATGAGTTCAAGATTTGGACTCATTTAGGAATTTATTTGTATAGATTTAGTGTCCTCAAATGCTTATTTTGTGCAAATAACTGATGTAAAATCCTTGATTTCCAGGTATTTGAATTAAGGAACAAAGCAAAGACACTAATTTGCAAAAAGGAACAAAGTGAGCTGAAAGAAGGAAGAAAAACGAGCCTGGTGATCGCCAAGTCCATTTGGTGAGTCGTCGAGTGGCCATTTGATTGCCTAAAGTTCTAGTGTGCCAAGCCCTGAAGGAGAAAATCAAGTTGGCGAGAGAAAGGAGCAGTCAGCGAATAGGCGAGTGGTTCCGCGATGCAGTGTTGGATCGCCCAAAGTTACAAAACTTAAGGAAGCTGAAGGCCAAAGGCAGAAAGGCAATGACATTGACCAAAGGACGGATCGTTGAGCCTGACTAACTGCGTCGAATAGTCCTTCATAGCATATTTTTGGCGACTATAAATACATTTTTGAACATTTAGTTTAAGAGCTTTTGATCATTATCAAGTATCTTATTTTTTAATATTGAGTATTTTGAATTGAGAAACAATTTTCCTTAGCTTTGAAGAATTGAAGTTTTCCATTTTTGAGAAATTGGAAGTGGGTCTTTGAGATTCTTCAATTTGGACCTTTGTAAAGACGAAATTAATCTTACCTAGTTGATGGAAACACAATTTGGTAATGATTTTTATCTTTTTATGATATCTAGCTAAAACCCCAATTCTTGGGGTGTAATTATGTGATTATGGTCTGATCTAACTTATGGGTATTGCTAATTGTTTGTTTAAATGATGTTTCGAAGTGATTTCAATCAGTAATTGTGGGTTAATTTAAAGAATTGTAGTTGCAAATGCAGTTCTACCTTTGTGTTTTTGGCTTGCTCGAGAGAGATGTTTTAAAACCAAGATTATTGATTGATGGTCTGTGGGCATTGGGTTGTCATAGGTTCAGCTCGAGAGAGTGAATCCTAAACCCTTTTCCACACATTCAGCTCGAGAGAGTGAATGCACTAAAGCGTAAGTTGTTCTTAATTGCATGCTTGTCGATGTTTGAGAGAAATCGACCTGATTCAGGGTAAATTGTTTAAGAGAAAGTTTATCCCCTCATAGTCTAGCTTATTCACTAATTTATAGCTATTTCCTAACAATTTCAATTACTCATTTGTCTATATTAGACTATAATCGAATCACATCCCAAGAACCCATCTCATTATTGTTATTTTTGTATTAATTTGCTATTGTTGTAGCTGATAGTTAAAACCAAAATCCCCTTTATTTGACATTCGTGTTACCCCCTGATTTGCATTATGTCTTTATTCGATAATGTCCATTCCTATGGCTAACTTGAGCATATTTGTACTTTCATATTGAATCTTAAACTCGTACCACTCCCTGTGGGATTCGACGCCAACTTATTTAGTTGGGTTATATACTGACTAACGATCGTTTACTCTTAGAACTGGATTAAGTGTCTTTGATAGTGTTATTCGATCAAAATGGCGCCGCTGCCGGGGAGTGGTGTTGGTTAAGATTCTTTAGTTAAGTTTAATTTTGTTCTTGTTAGTTATTGTTGAATCTACTTACTTTCAGTTTTGGTTTATGTGTTATTATTTTGAAACAGAGTAAATGAGTGTCAACGGGAGCAATGGTAGCCAAGTGGGCCACCAAGATGACATCGGCAACCTCAACGAAGTCAATGAGCCTAATGCCAATAACCCTCATCTAATGGGTGGAATTGGTGCCGTTTGCGTGCCTCCAGCAGAAGGGAACGTTGTGTTCCATATTACAAGTACCATGTTGCAGCTCTTGCAATTGAAAGGGTTGTTTGTGGATTAGCTCATGAGGATCCCCATGAGCACATAAGAAACTTTGTTGATGTTAGCGGGTCGTTCTCCTTCAAGAACATATCCTAAGAGTCAGTCCGGTTGAGGTTGTTCCTATTCTCTTTAATGGGAGAAGCATGTAAATGGTTGGCTGAATTGCCAAGAAAATCAATCACTTCGTGGGAAGAGCTTGCCACCACATTTCAAGTGCGATTTTTCCCTCCTTCGAAGATGATGACACTTTGGGACAGCATCTAAAGCTTCAAGAGTTTGGAAGGCAAGCCAATTTATGAAACTTGGCTACAATTCAAGAAGTTGGTGTTGCAATGCCCAACTCATTATTTACCTGACACCGTTTTGCTGCAGTATTTTTACCGAAGCCTTGATTTGGTGAACAAGGGTGTAGCTGACCAACTTTCTCCAGGAGGTTAGATGTAGCAACCTTACATTATAGCAACCCAACTTTTGGATGGTAAGACCACAATTAATGGGGCTTGGTACACTCGCGAAAATCAGGTCTCCCCTCTCATGTTTAAATTGACCAATGAGCAGCTGGAGAAAGATCAAGAGAGGGACCAGAACATGGCAAAGATCATGACACAACTTAACATTTTATCTAAAAATGTCATGGGAGCTGGTGCTCGAAGTGTCAATGATGTGGGTGTCGGGTGTGTTAATCCTGATGAGGCCAAGTTTGAGGCTTTATATAATGAAGAGGTGAATTTCCTAGCCAACCAAGGAGGTGGTTATCGTTCAAACTACCCGAGGCAGGGTTGTAACCAAGGTTGGAACAGGGATGAAGGTTGGAAGGATCGTGATAGAGAGTGGAGGGATCGTAACCCCACTTGGAAAGAGAGAGACTGGGAGAAGGAGAGATATGTTCCTCCCTATGAGCGCCAAAGCCCAAGGATTTCGAGGGTGACCGGTCTGAGGATATGTTGTCTAGTATTCTCAACAATGTTGAGGAGTCAGATAAGATTTTGAAAGAGATGAAGGAAGATGTGTCGACCCTTAGCGAGATGGTTACCTCTCATTCCGTCTCTATCAAATAGTTTGAGACCCAAATGTGTCATATCTCGTCTCATTTGAACCCGAGACAACAAGGGGGTTTGCATAGTGACACTATAGCCAACCCCAAGAATGAAGTTTGAGTGAGGACTTGCGTCGTGCCACGACGTTAACTAAGGCATTGCTTAGGAGGAAACCCAAGTTTTATTTGCTTTCTTTTTGTTGTTGAAATAATTGTGTGTTGATTGTGCAGGTCAAAGTGTGGAATGTGTTTGAAAGGTGCAGATTGGCGAGTAATAGGTCCAGTCGGCGACTTGCCAAAGAGGTCAGCGAGCCCAACCCAAAGCGTCGTTGGACTCATGGAATTTTGAAATTTGAGTCTGTAAAACTCGGTGAGCCCTAGAGCAAATTAGCAAATCGCTGACCTGGTCAGCAATCATGATTTTTTCCGTCATTTGGACCCTCACATTAACTGGAGGTCCTGTAAAAGTCGGCGAGGAAAGTGGGCGGTTTTAAAGGCCAAAGGTTTAAACTTTCAAACTCTTTCACATTCCCTCCCTTTTCAACTTTCCAAACTCACACCCGCATTATATTTTCCTGTATTTTTGCTTTACTATCGCTTTTGGGTTGTCGATTGTGTGTTCGGAGTGGATATCATTGCTGCCTAGCTTTTCAACTTATATATTCTGCATTAAAGGTTGGTTTTCCTAACCCCAAACTTGTAATTAGTAATTTTTACTCATTTTCAATTGTTCATATCTTAGTGATGTGTAATGGGCCTCTATTATCTATAATTGTATGCTTGTGTGCCTGTTTTAATATGAATATCATGCCTATATTGCCTATAGTTTTGATTTCCAAAAATTGTGCGCTTAAAATCGATCAATCTTGTTGGGTTGTGCTAAATTGTTGTTGGGTCTAGTCGGGTGAAGTCTAAATAACTCGTACTTGTGCCAAATGATGTGCGTTGCCCAATGATGGAGCGTTTGACGCTATTCTTAAGGGCAAAAGTCATCAAATGGCCAAATTTGGCCAAACCGAGAGAAGTTTGAGTATCCCGGGGGCATGGGTATAATGGGTCTAAACCTAATTGAATTAGTGCATGGTTTTATTTTGTTTTCGGGGGCTACGGGGTTGAATTTTGGAAGTTGGGATAAAAGTACGCACGTTGGGCAGTTTGGCGAGCTGGGTCAAGCTCATCAAACCACTCGGCGGTTCACCAAATCTCCCTTGATCGCCTTTAATTTCATGCTATATTATTCATTGGGTACTATAACTTTCAGCGAGAAGCCTGAGTTCACCGAATGCACTCAGAGACTTGCCAAAAGTCCTTCTTGATCGCCCTTTCTACTCCCCCTAACCCCTAAAATGCACTATAACTTTCGGCAGGCTAGTCCTTGCTCGCTAAATGATGTCGGTGATTCACCGAAAGTCCTATCCCATCGCCAACATGCCATTTTTCTGAGTAATTTTGAGCCAATCCTTTCGACGAGCCCGATCTGGCTGGCCAAAGTGATTCGGCGAGTCTGTCTGCAATATTATTTTTGTGCTTTTTCTTGACCTATTTCTCATTTTCTTCTGATGTTTTTTTGTAGATATGGCTAGACCAAAAGTGGCTGGTAGAGACATGCCGCCCCGCAAGAGGGCCAAGGGAATAACAATCAATGAGGACGCAACTTCATCCAGGGCTAAGATTGCTAAACTACCCACCATAGGTGGGAAAGGAAAAAAAAGGGGCAAGGCACCTGCACCTTATTGATGCCCCGACAGAGGAAGCGACTACTTAAACAGGACTTCTCTTTACATCTCTCTGTGTCATTTCTATGGATGTTTTAGTACTTTATTGCATTTGAGGACAAATTGCTTTTTTTTTGTGGTGGGGTGAGGTATTTCCATACCTACCTCTTGTGATTATGACTTTTCTATATATATATTGTGTTTTGACACTGTTTTTGTGGATGTTTGAGCTTGTGGCTCCTTATTTTGAAAATAAATGATTTTTGGAATTTGCCACCTCTTGTGTATTTAATTGTGGTTGTTCTTGTACAAATTTGAGTCTCGGTTGTGATCAATACCGATGAATTGAATAGTTCTCTCAATCAAGCAAACATGAATGTGCAGCTATGATGAGGCCAAATGAAGTTACGTAGACAATATGTGAACTTGTTGCATCTCGTTGTGACTAGCCGATTATTGAATTGAGTCCCTTGTGATGAACATTGCCCACTAGCGAAAGTGTGGAGTCTTGTTTGACATCGGTGTCAGTGCCTTGTGTGATGACACCTAGAATTTGCCCTGTTGGTCCGGTTGACCAAGTGATGTGAGCTCTTGAAATGATCTTAGGCAACAATTTTAAAGAGTCAAACAATTTGACATTATACCTCTTTTGTGGCCTACCTTGTGAGTGTGTGAACTTTACTTGAGCACCATTTGAGCCTTAGCCTTCTTCTTGGAAGAAACTTGAGCAAATGAAACCTCTCTTTATCCCTTCACCTTTAATCCTCATGAATTGTGGTTTGTTTAAATAGTCAACTTAGGTCAAAAGCCTAAGTTGGTGATGTGGTGAAAAGATAAGGTAAATCAAGATGTGCAAAGACCTACCCCTTGATCCATGTGTTTGAAAAAGATGGAACCCCTCCATACAAAAAAAAAAAGAAAAAGAAAAGAATAAGGAAAAAGAGAAAGAATTAAAGAGTTTTGAAATAAAATTGCAAAAAGAAATGGGGTGTTAAAGAAAAGGGAAGAAAGTGTTGTTCATACCACATTTCATGAGGATAGCAACCACTGAGCCTAAATGATCATACCTTTACACTCAGCTCCGTTACAAGCCTTGAAAAGACCTTTTTGATCTTGAGTGAGCTGAAATAATTGTTGGTTGGAAAATAAGGGCAAACCTATGGGTGGAGTCATGCATGTGTTCATCTTTGTGAGTGTGAGAGTTGTTTGTGATTCCGGATCTATAAATTGTTGAACCATTTGTGTGAATATGGAATCATCTTTGTGTGAGGGCATTTGAGTACCTTTGTTGAGCTTGAACTTGCATTTGAAGCAAGTATTGTGAGCTTGAGAATCTTTGATAAAGGCGAGTCACAACTTGAATTTTTGAGTGCACAATTGATCTTGGCATAAGTAAGTTGAGTCTTATTGTGTGCATTCATGATTGAGTTTTGTGTAGCACTATTTGAGACATCCATTTTGAACTGCTGAACTTGAGTTTTACTTGAGGACAAGCAAAAGTTTAAGTAGGGGATCTTGATGAGTCCTAGATTTGGACTCATGTAAGGCTTTATTTATATAGATTTCGTGTCCTCAAATGCTTATTTTGTGCAAATAACTAATGTAAAATCCTTGATTTTCAGGTATTTGGATTAAGGAACAAAGCAAGGACACTAATTTGCAAAAAGGAACAAAGCGAGCTGAAATAAGGAAGAAAAGAGAGCCTAGTGATTGCCAAGTCCATTTGGCGAGTCGCCGAGTGGCCATTTGATTGCCTAAAGTTCCACTGTGCCAAGCCCTGAAGAAGAAAATGAAGTTGGAGAGAGAAAGGAGCAGTCAGCAAATCGCCGAGTGGTTCCGCGATGTAGTGTTGGATCGCCCAAAGTTACAGAACTTGAGGAAGCTGAAGGCCAAAGGCAGAAAGGCAAAGACATGGACCAAAGGGCGGATTGCCGAGCTGATCGGCGAGCCCGACTTACTGAGCCGAATGGTCCTTCGCAACATAGTTTCGGCGACTATAAAAACATTTTTGAACATTTAGTTTAAGAGCTTATCATCATTATCAAGTATCTTATTTTTGAATATTGAGTATTCTGAACTGAAAGACAAGTTTTCCTTAGCTTTGAAGAATTGAAGTTTTCCATTTTTGAGAAATTGGAAGTGGTTCTTTGAGATTCTTCAATCTGGACATTTGTAAAGATGAAATTAATATTACCCAGTTGATAAAAACACAATTTGGTAACTATTTTTATCTTTTTATGATATCTAGCTAAAACCCCAATTCTTGGGGTGTGATTATGTGATTATGGGCTGATTTATCTTATGGGTATTGCTAATTGTTAGTTTAAATATTGTTTAGAAGTGATTTCAATCATTAATTGTGGTTTAATTTAAAGAATTGTAGTTGCAAATGCAGTTCTACCTTCGTGTTTTTGGCTTGCGAGAGAGAGAGAGGTTTTAAAACCAAGATTATTGATTGATGGCATGGGTTCAGCTCGAGAGAGTGAATCCTAAACCCTTTTCCACACATTCAGCTTGAGAGAGTGAATGGACTTTGCGTAGGTGGTTCTTAATTGCATGCTTGTCGATGTTTGAGAGAAATTGATCTGATTCGGGGTAAATTGTTCGAGAGAAAGTTTATCCCCTCTAAAGTCTAGCTTATTCACTAATTTACAGCTATTTCCTAATAGTTGCAATTACCAATTTGTCTATAGTAGCCTATAATCGAATCACATCCTAAGAACACGTCTCATTATTGTTATTTTCGTATTAATTTGTTGCTACTGTAGTTGATAGTTTAAACCAAATCCCCCTTTATTTGACATTCATGTCACCCCCCCCCCCCCCTCCCCGATTTGTATTATGTATTTATTTGATAATGTCTATTCCTATGGCGGACTTGAGCATATTTGTACATTCCTATTGAATCTTAAATATGTATCACTCCCTGTAGGATTCAACCCCAACTCATTTAGTTGGGTTGGCTAACGATCGTTGACTCTTAGAACTGGATTAAGTGTCTTTTAGCGTTATTCAATCAGGAATCACCACAAGCCTCATCACATATCATACTCCTAGGACTTAGATTCATTTTAGGTGAGAATAGACTTTCAACCTAGAATCATTCTAGGTGAGAGAACCTTTTTTGTCATATCATATTCATGCATAATATCATATCTAGAATTCTACATTAGACATGAATATCATCATGGCTCAAGTTATTCTACCACTTCATACATTCAAGCATTCATAAGGTACATTAGGTAGGTAAAGATCTTCCACCATAACTCTATCCATTAAGCTTCTATTCTCAAATAGACTTTACTCTCAAAGGCTTAACATGTCTAGTTCATCAAATTGGTTTTACTCCCAAAACCCTAATGATCAACATTAAATACTACATGCCTTACACTCAAAGATTTACTTCTTACTATCATCATTCATACCTAGATTTCAAGGTATTCTAATCACATTCTTCAATAGTAGGTGATTCTAATAACAATTCATCATAAAGGTTCAACTTCAGCTTTACTAGTCAAGATACATCATATTCACATTATTCTAATTCAATTCATATTTATATGTTTGTATTCTTAATCAATTACTACTCATTGCACTAATTCTAGAAGATCACCTAAGAATCATCAAGTTCACCTTTCACGGCATAAACCCATATAAAACCAAATTCATCAATTAGGCTAGGGTTAATCACGTAAATCACATAAATTCATCATAATATCACAATTCAACACCAATTCAATCATAATTAAGCATTATCCACTTAATTGGAATTATGCTTCAACACTACCCATAATGTAGGAAGAAACCCTAGCTAGATTGAGGTTTTTCTTCACAATTGGGGGAAACCTAGGGTGGCTCTATGGGTGGAAGAACCCATAGATGAATAAGCTAACATACCTTATAGAATATTCTCCATGAATTTGAGTAGAATACGCATCTCCTTCAACCTTAGACTTCACCTTCTTCTTCTTCTATGGAGTTTTAGAGAGAGAATTATTTGGGGGAAAGTTAGTTATGATTTTGGATGGGGATTTATGATGTTTTAAGGGTCAATTAATAACTTGAAAACTGTTATATAGGTCTAATAAAACCATATAGACCGACCCTACAATAAACTAACTAACTAAGGAACTTACCCCTCTACCCTTGCTTTGGCCGAAATGGGACAGCTTACAGGCCCCATCCACAACCCCCACCTATGGGGCATGGATAGACCCACGGACTATATTGGTCCTTTGTGGGTTGGGGTCTGTAGTCCTTTGAGTTGGACTTTGTCCACGAGGCACCACCCACAGAGCGTGGACCACACTATAGGGCATAGGTCCCTCAGTGTGTCACTGTTTTTGGGCTGTTTTGGGGCTGTTTTAGGGTCCTCCTCAAGGACCCCTTGGGTGGTCCTTGGGGGATCGTACCTTGACGCCCTAACCCTAAAAACCCTCATTCTAAGTACGAGAATAATTTTTACGATTTTATCCCTCACGTCAAACTCTAAAACTCTAGAACAAGGCTCTACAATTCTCTAGTTTAGTTCACTAGTTTTCGGGACGTAATAGTAATAGAGTTCCTTGGTAGTTCGGCAACCACTTTGTTGCTTCCCCCATTAGAGAAAAGGGAAACAAAGTGAGTCATATTGACTCTTGAGAGATATTCTTGAAGGAGAATGGTCCAAACACATCCACTAAATTTTGAATGTGATTATGAGGGTCCTCATGGGCAAGTCCCCCAAAGAAACCTTTCATTTGCAGCAGCTGAAGCATAGTTCCGGTCACATTAAAAATAGTGTTGCCCATAGTTGAGGCAAACAAATAGCACCGACACTTCCCATTTGATTCGCATTAACATCGTTAAAGTCTCGGATGTCTTCCTTCTATCCATGTTAACTGACAACATTACTCCCATTCACACTCTTGTCTTTACCTATTGAGAGAAAACAACAAGAACACTAATAAAAGAGTTCTACTACAACCAAATTAGTTCACGAAAATACTCCAATAGTCAATGCCACAAATTAAAACTAAAACCCTCAAACCTCAATATCTTAGCCCAAAATCTCCAAGAGAATAGATGTTTTTACTAGTAAAAATATTTTGTGATGTAAAAGTCTCCTTTCTCTCTCCTCAAAAACCAATTTATATGTTGCCAAACATTTCCCAAAATTTCACCTCGAGACAGCTCGGCGGTATTAGTCGTGTTCGCCGAATGACTAGGCGATCCACCGTTGGACTGGCCATATCGCCAAATTTCTGCTTCAGCTTTTAAACTCTTGATTGCTCAATTAGTGAACCCAGTGGATACCGCCAAATGACTTCGGTGATTCGTCATTTGGATCCTTCCTCGCCGATTAGACTTGACTTCATTCTTCAATTGTTCTGATCATTTAGGCGATGTGAGTCGAGCTCACGGTTTCATTTGGCGGTGCACCATTTTTGCACTTGAGTTTGCTGAGTTGGCTTGATTCATGATCCAACCTTGCTGAATCTTGTGGCGAGCTAAACATTCACTCGGCGAGTCGCCGAGTGACTTTTGTGAGAACCTTACTTTTCCAACTTTTTTACTTCTTTTCGCAATGTAATGTCCTTGCCTTGTTCTTAAGCCTTCATGGATGCACATGAACAATTTAACATCAGTTATCAACACAAAATAGGCATTGAGGACACTAATTCATGAAATAATAGACATTCAATGAGTTAAAATTCCTAACTCGTCAACTTCATGTTCATTAGTCAGTTATATGTCACAGTTAGATAAACAACTTAGTATTTAGAATACTAACAATAAAGACTGATTCTTTATACACACTGTTTCTAGTAAATGATAAAGTTTTTATGTTCTTCAAATCATCAACTCAACAAACTTTGAGTCCTGACGAAGTTTTTATGTCTTCATATCAATATCAAATTCAAATGGAGAAGAAAATAAAGAGGTTTTAATCTCCATAAATCAAAAACTACAAATATAAAATAGTTATTTTCTTAAGATTGTTATTATTTTGTATTTCTAAGAAACTTATAAAAATATATTTGCAACACTTTGTAAGAAATAAAAAAGTTAAAAGCATATATGTTTTCAAAAAGTTAAGACTAGTAAAGAAAATAAAATCTATAACAAGTCAGAAATAATATCGATAAGAAGAAAATCGAGTCCATTGAATGCACAATTTGTCCTTGAGGAAATTATTCACCTCAAGTACTCAAGGTTAATGAAATATATTCTCTCAAGATAGAACAATTTCACCCACTACTGTATTGGTACCAAAACTAAAATTTATTTGTGCAGAAGAAGAAGTTTAGAAATTTTTTGTTTGAAGTCTAAAGAATCAAATGTATTTATAGATACAAAAGTATTGTTTCTGAAAGATTGCAACCTTCCCGAACAATGACTTGAGAAATGACGAGAATTTGAAATAAAATTCGGGAAAGAAATTGAATCAAGTCACGCAATTCTGATTCATAATCGGGTAAAATAGATCCTATTGAGGTTGGATAAGTTAATTTAATGATTAAATAATTAATAATAACTAATTAATTATATAACTAAAAAGATTTTCCAAAAATAATCTCTCGATCGATCATTTTCCAAAGCCGAAGTCGAAGTCGAGCTGAGCGACTACAACAACGATGCGAGGGGTTCCTCTTTTCAACTCTTATAACAACATGTATACGTGTTTTCTTATTTAAATATTTGAACTTTAATTTTCACCACTAATAAGGCCAGGGAGAAATCCTTTTCACTAAAGCATAGGAAAACACTTTATATTTCCTTCATTTTCCTTTTGTTCTAATTGTACCCTATAATTTAATGTATTATGTGAATTATAGGTGAAATAATTATAAAATCAGGTAAATGTGAAATAAATAAAAGAGCCTCGTCTGACGAGAATATAATCTTTGTGGCACGACCTATGGAGCAAAGAGGCTGTCAAAAATTTATTGTATATAAAGAATAAAAATAGTTTGAACACGTGCACACATAAAAAAAAATGACATGTGGAATAACTCGATAGCCAACTGGACAAAATCAAATAATAGATTTACTGATCGAGAAAACTAGGAACAGATCACACTAATAACATCAGATTAGTAAATCGCATCAGAAGAACATCTTGGCTCGAAGAAACTCAATCAACTTACACTAGTGTTGGTTGTCATTACATTAGTAATCAGCGGACAACATCGACTGTTACTCATTTATTATTTATGACATTTAATTAGACATAAATAAAGAGTTTAATACATAACCTTCATTCATTAGAATGTATCACCCCTATAAAAGATCATGTAATCATTGTACTAAAAATTATATACAATTCAAGTGTCTTAAACAATTCTACTCTCTGAATAATATTACTCTTTTCATTATTGTTTAACAATATTGTAATTTTCTTAGTTATAACACTTTTGACTACCATTCTGACAGCATACACAAAGTTATATCAATGAGGTCTTTGCCATCTCGAAGCACTTCTTAGCTCCGACTATCTCATTCTTTATTTTATTTACAGTTGAGAATGATGAGTCTCACCCATATTCTCTTACTTGGTTTATTAGTCCTAAGAATGATTGTAATTTCTTTTTCGTGTCTAGTTGTTCATTTGAGTTAATTATTTTATTAAATAGTTATTTTGGTGATTGTGCACCCGATAACAGTGAATTTGAGTTACATGAATATAAGCACCACCTTTTAATAGAGAGTACTGATGCTTTTCACCAGGTGAAGTTTTCAAATCATTAGAAATATTATTTTGTTTTACGTCACGAATGGACACATCGGTTTGCCTAATCAGAGCGTCTTGTGATTTGAAAAATCTCAAAGTTCCAACCCAATAAGGTTCTCTATGATCATGCCTTCAAGTAATCAAGAGTCTTACAAGTTGACAATAAAAAGAATTAGCAAAGAAAATAATTGAATACTAGCAAGACATTGTAAATTTTATGTGCTGAAATTGACGGAAGAACAAGTAATATGAGGAAAAAAAACACGTCTTAAAAAAATCACGTCACTTTTTCCAAGGACAATATCAAAGACTTCTAGCTGTATGATTAAGGATTTGATGATAATATTTATATTTTTAATTTATGATAATATCATTAATCTAAAAAAAATAGTGGGTTTAAATTTAATGTTATTCTTATACATTATTAATATTGTTTAAACATATTAGAATTGACAAATGGCAAGTATTATATACATAAAGAAAATGAAAGAGAACAGCGTTTCATATCATAGAAACTACATTAGAATTCTAATATCCAATTACATAATATAATTTTACACAATACATATAAAATAATTAATACATAAAAAGTGCAACGTAACTATACAAACAAACAAATCAAATGTTACATAAAATCTAATAAACGTAACCAACTATGTAATATTTCCAAAACAAATATAATAACAAGAGATTATTTTTTCTCGAATAATTTATTGTCGATAATTTTTTCTCTCAAAATATCTATCTCACACAGAGTGTCTCTTAATAAGGAACTAAGTAGATCTCTATCCTCTCCAACTTCATTCATGTTAACCGCATATGAAATCTCACATTGTTGTGTGAAGTAAATATATCTTCATCATTCGAGGGTCTTTACTTTGTCAAGAAATTATCTTCCCAACAAAAATAGTCACATCCACCATTTGCCTATAAAATTCAACAAACAAAATTTTAATATATGACACAAAAATATGTAAGTTACTTCTGTTTTCTTTAAAAAAGTAACATAAAATTTTACTTCCAACACTTAACAATTTCAGAATTCACAACTTGAATTTACGGGAGTCCTTAATAACTTGATCCTTTAATAATATTCACATAGATAAATATATGATTGTATAATATTTTTTTTTTGATGTTTTATATTCTTAAGATATGATAAATATTTCAATAAAATATAAAAGAAGAATAAATTCCTTAGATGACTACCCATGTTTGAGAATTTTCCCTCGATATCACTTCTTGTTTTTTTAGGACTATAATATTAACCAACCATTCCTATTTCCTCAAAATATATTCCTCATTCCTAATGGAATGACATGTCACATTACACTTTTCTTTAAGACAGAATGACTTGGAAGACCCATGTATTTGGCTTCGTTTGTCACCTGGACCCTTCTACTCACCTCCTTGCCAACTGAACACTTTAGGTTATTAAAACATACTATTTTAAATTCCATTGACTTTGTGTCTTTCAGTCATGCTGGCGTGGATAACACATCACTATCCACATCAGATATAAATTACCACGTTATTGTTTTTATTACAAATAATATTTTTTTAAAGAAATCTCAAACTCTCCAAAACCCTTTCTTTCTTGATTTCTTCTCTTCCTATATCTTTCATCTATTTTGCTATTTAGATTTTATCTTATTGTTTTTTTTCTTTCCTAGTAATTTTTTTTACATTGAAGAGGAATTAGCGACAAGGAAAGCTTTATTATGATATTATTATAATTTTTTTCATTTTAATGATGGTTAGAAAGTGACTAAAATGGATGGTGAGCAAAGAAATAGGTCATTACAAAAGAACTCATCCAAAATGTTCTACATAATTTTGAGTTCAATTTCGAGATAATCAAACATATATTTTTCATAAACCTATCTAAAATCGCATCTATTTCACAATCGAGAACCTCCTTTCTTGTTTTCGCCCTTTATCTTTTACACAAATCTAAATAATATTTTTCTCCAGTCATTCTAAATGTTTTAAATGATAGAAAGAATATGAGAAGGGATAGAGGAAGAACTGTGTAAAAGAATATGTGATGAGATAGAAGAAGAAGTGTTTTTGTGGGGTGATGGTCGGGTTGGGAGAAACTATGAGGAAAAAGAAGAAGCCTACATAGATCTATTGGGGATGGCAATTTTTTTATTGTTAATTTTTTTCTTTAAGTTTTAATATTTTTTAAATTAAAATAATTATCTTCACTTGCTTTTAAACGTGTGTAACCACTTTTTTATCTGATTAAGCAAAAAAATGACACATAAGTTTGGTTAGCGGTAAAAGAGGTTTATTATAAGGGAAAAAACTCAAATATGTCATTGAACTTTCAAAAAAGGCTCATTTATCCATTAAAAGTTTGGCTCATTTATGCCATTACCGTTTAAGAAAAGGCTCATTCATGCCATTATTTAACTCCAGTTTTGCGAAACCATTTTTTACACCCAAACAACTTTTAACACTTTTCAATTGGAGTTTTGGATCAAATGTACTCTTTTTGCTTCTTCTTCCTCAAAAACACCAAGACCACATGAAGAACATCAATAACTCCCAAATTTCTAACATCTTCAATTCTTAGTGAAATCACCTCAAAATTCGGCCACATCATTAATTCTTTCTTAAAAAATAAAATTCTAAAATCATTTGTGGATTTAAAAAATTCATCCCTATTTAAAAAGATATTCAAAAAAATGAAAATAAGTCCGAAAATTTCAAAAATGTGCTTTGATTCATGTTTTTGTTGTTTTTGACATTAGATCTTTGTTCCCTAGTATTTTTTGAGTCTTTGTTCAAAATTTCAAATGATTTGAAGTTGTGGAGAAAATTCTACCATTAAAGAATGATGAAGTTTTGAAACTTTGAAGAAATTTCAAATGGGTCATGGTGAGTTAGGTTGAATTCGAGGCAAAAAATATTGAGTTTTGGTATCTAACTGTTGGGTTTAGCAAGAAGGTGTGAATACGAAATAAAAAGAGAAAATGAAAAGTGGAAGAACCAATGAAAGTGGGGGAACTAGTTTTGGAGGGAAAATGAAAAGTCATTGCAAAAGTGCAAATGAAAGGTCATTTTTACCATATTGGTAGAAGAAAGGGAATTGTTGTCTTTATATTAGGAAACACTTCCTTTAGTTCTTAAAGGGTTAAGAAGAAGGTGCCCCCTCGCGCCGTCGTCGTCGCTCGCTCGGCTTCGGCTTTGGATTTGGATTTGGATTTGGCAAATGATTTGATTGATAATATTTTTGGACAAAATTTATTTAATCAATCTTGTTAAATCATTTCCTTTCTCTTAT